>CAVNYN010289374.1:38525-58341 GCA_963692815.1 Nyctanthes arbor-tristis | reverse complement strand
CTCCTCCTTGTTGGGCTGCTGCCGCTGCTGCTTGTTGACGCTAATGAACGACTTTGGGGACCCTCTGTGCAAATATAATATTGTGCGACTTTTTTATATTTATTTTTCTTTTCTGGACTAGGGTCTTCTTGGGATTTGGACACGGTGAGCAGGTCAGGGGGCGTCCCGCCTTACAAAGTGTTTGGTTGGATTCTTAGATTATAATCTAAATTATAATCTGTCACATAATATTATTTTATTAATTTTACTTTTTTTAAAAAGTAGATCGGAAGAGCAATTGTTTACTTTTTTACAAAAACAACCAATAACACGATACCACGTCGCAGATTATAATCTAGATTAATGTAAATATTCTCCATTCGCTCTCACAAAATCGTCAAATAAATCACAGCACACGTGTCTATGCCCGGCCTAAACGTAACAAAAATTCCATCTCTTTGTTCAACAAAATCGCTAAACAAATCAGATCCAGACGATAGCATGTTCGAACTAAATATAATTAAACAATTTTTTTTGAATGGATAATTAAACAAATTTTAATCTCTCATTCTCACAAAATTATCAAACAAATCACGTCTACACTTTAGTGAAAATGATTTGGCACCGTTGCTATCATATAACGTGCCCTGATATTGTGGTGTACCATGGTATATGTTATATGATCGTATAACACTATATATGGTGTCATATACAGGTACTAGCTTGGACTATACACTTCAAACCTAAATTTAACTAAACAAAGCTCCATTTTTCGTTCTCGGAAAACCTATTTTTATTCAAAAATAAACTATTACCTCCGTCCCGTGAAAATGGTCCTAATTTCCTTTTTTGTTTGTCCCAAATTATAGTCTACTTTTATTAATTGTCTTTAAATTTTCTGATGTGCTCGTATTTAATGTGTATTGATATCAACCAATAAAAACTAATAAAGTTGAATAACAATTAAATAAAATGACATATTAGGAAAAATGTTCATAAATTTTATATTTCCAAGAACATTCATTGGGTTTCTTTAATTTATGTGAAAATTGATATAAGACAATTTTCACAGGAAGGAGGGAGTAATAAATTGCTAACGTGAGTTAAAATCACATGGTGATAAATTGATAGTAATTTTAATCGGATGGCAAATGGCGATGGGTCGAACATTGAGCCTTGCCCAACATAGTTGTGATTGGACACGCATGTTTTGGTAAAATTCGCGACTCATTTATAAATTTGTTAATAATTTATAAACTCCTATGTCGTGTTGTTTTATTGAATGACTTTTTTATATAAAAAATTATAAAAAGTATATAGTATATATGGTTAGGCATGTCAACGAGCTGAGCTGAGTTGAGTTGAGCCGAGTCTAGATTTCAGCTCGATCTCAGCTCGAGCTTTTTTTTATCCCGAGCCAAAGCCTTACTTAGTTCGCTCAAGAAATTGAGGCTCGACCCGAGCTTTAGCTCGGGCCTTTTCACTCACTCACTCTTTTTTTTTTCTTTTTTTTTTTACAAATGTAATTTTATCATAGGAAAAGCGGCCTTGCTTTGGTTTTTCTTTATTTATTATTATTTTTTTAAAAAGTTGGACACGGACTTTGACGGTCCATGTACACGGGCCATTTGGCTTGAGCTTTCCTCTCAATTTGGGGCTCGACTCAAGTTCTAGCTTGTCTTATATGAGCCACGAGTCGGTTCGACTCGGGTTTTTTACTAGTTGAGCCACGGGCCTCCCCAACCGGCTGGCTCGTTTGTATCTCTATATATGGTTAGTTGTACGGTTGGCAATCTGGCTCGACTCGGCGGGCAATGTTCGCACTTGGCTCGAGCTCGGCTCGGCAAATAAGATAGTTGAGCTCGAGCCGGAGCCGAGCTGAATAGCTCACCGGCTGGTGTATTTTTTAATTTATTTTTTATTTTTTTTCCATATTTTACACATTTTCCATTGCACAAGGCTAGAGAAATCATAAGAAATAAGAATTGTTCAACTATAATGTATGAAAGATGGTTGGCTTTCAAAATTCGGATCATTTGAATCAACAAATGCCAGGTTGACATCGAAGCCTGGGCTATAACTTGATTCAATGTCGGATTCTTTAAGCTAGAATCGCTAAATATTTTTGTAGAATATAAAATAGGATATGGCAAAATATTTGAATTTGTTTAGCAATTTGCAAACAATGTATTGAGAGAATGTAATAGAGGATGAGATAATACCGGTTTGGTGTGAAAAATGCCAAACATTGAAAGCTAATTTATAGACGAGACGATGAACAATTTTGGCATTTTAAAAAACATAGGGCTCCCAAATTCATCTGAGAATGCTACCTGAAAAGCTCCTCGTACGAACTGTCGATGCGCAGTGTACGAGCTACTCGGCTCAGCGAGTTGCTCTCCTCGCAACGGCAGAGCTGTTCGCGCTTGGGCTCGTGCTTGCCTGGCTCTCAACTCACGAGCTAAATTGCCAACTCTAGTTAGTTGTCATTTTTTCAAAAACAGTCAATAAAAATTTACCACAGGGCAGTTTATAGACTATTTGTCATAATTTTTACTTTAAAAATAATGAATATTCTAAAAGAAAGGTCACACAAATATATATATATATATATATATATTTTTTTTTTTTTGAAAGAGAAAGGTATTGTCCATTGACAACTAAAAATGACTCTAAAGGCAAACATATCCAAGTGAAACCCCCTTTTCTACACGAACTACATGCACACTGGTGACTTACCACTAAACAACGATGTCGGTGAGGTCAGTGCTGAACGTCCTCTGAAAATCAAGTTAGAGAACTAAATGTGAAGCAAAGGGTGGGGGTAATAAGTGTAGAAGTAGAACTAGAAGGCGGATTGTAATGTTCATATCTCACTCCTCTCTCTAGGGAACTATTTATAGTAACTTTAATTCCTGTTACAAGGCTGGGACCCATCTTCACTTCTTATTTATAGGACGTAAAGTTCTCAAATTATTAAGAGGTTGACAGTTCTCCCACCATCATTTATTAATAATAGGACTTAAAGGTCCTCAAATTATCAAGCAGTTGGGACTTCTCCCACCTTCAAGTTTCATTTATAGAGCTTTAAGTTCTCAAAATTCTCAAGAGGTCCGGACCTTTCCCACTCTCGGTTTGTATATATATGACTTATTAAAGTGCTAAAATTCTCAAGAGGCTGAAACTTCTCCCATACTCAATTCTCCATTTATAGGACTTAAAGTCCTCAAATTCTCAGGTGGTTCGAACTTCTCCCACCTCACTTCTCATTTATAGGATATGAAGTCCTCAAAATTATCAAGAGGTTAGATTACTCCTAACCTCACTTCCAATTTATAGGACTTAAAAGTCCTCAAATTATCAAGACGTTGGATTTCTCCCACCCTTACTTCTCATTTATAAGACTTAAAAGTCCTCAAATTATAAAAAGGCTGGGATTTCTCCCACCTTCACTTCTCAAATTAACGATCTAGTCTTTTTTTTCCCTTTTTTTGGGGAACGGTAGTCCATTCACATACCGACTAAAAATCATTTTTTTTTCAAACATTATATTAAGGGGAGAGGAATTGAACCTATAATGATGGGTGTGAGTAAAATTTTGGTTTTTTTTTTTTAATCTTATTATTATTATTATTGTTATTGGACTAGTTAATCGAACCTAATCTATTACCAACTCTTTTGGAAATTGGGTTACTCATTGATCAAAATTTGACAATTATTTGAAAATTTAGAAATAGTTAAACCCATTAGTACCATCTCATGACTCTGTAAAACTGTTTTTCCAATCTACTTTTGAATTATTAAATTAAACAATTGGAGCAATGAGTGTAATGTCAACCAAGGCGGCTTATCCTAATGGTAAAAAAAACTCCTTCCATTCAGTTATTTAATCCTGATTCGTGTTACTATTCCCACCATTATGATCCCCAAACTGTACTTTAAAAAAAAAGGTTTATTGTCATAAATTATTTTATCAATCTCAGGATCTTCTCTTCTTATCATATCCTTCTTTTGGTTGGGGTGGTAAAATGGAAATAAATAAATTTTGTTGTTAACAATCATAAAATTTAACTCTTTCAAGAATTTGCCCTTCTTTTCTTCTGATATGCATTTCATCATTTAGACCAATTCCAGAAGAAGCATGAAACAATTAATCGAGATTTCATGCTTTTTGAGGATAAAATTCCTTCTACTCGTCTATGACATTTCACGTTTAAACCCAAAACAAGAACACGAAATATAAATTTTTTTGATTTCATGTTCCACCAAAATATAGGTGTCATTCTTTCTTTACAAGGATTGAGACAGCTTATGCAGCAAAATAAAGTTTCCCTCTCAATTTATGCCCACCAAATGGATGTTCATATTACAACCTCATTTTCTTTGCCTTTTCTTCCAAGGAAAGACTTGGTCTAAACCATCCATCAACCCTATCAAGAGTCAAACATAAACTTCCCTGAACATGTAGACCCACATATACAAACCAACGATCATTTCCAATATTTTCAAGTTCAATCATCAATGCGATCTCTTATAGATGGACCCTTTAAACATCCAATGAGGGCAATAACAGATAAGGCCTATAATGATTGATATATAGACAAGTGGAGATGGTAAGAGTAGATACAACTTTCTTGTAATACGAAGTCACTTGTAACATACTTCAGTGAGTCATTGCCTCATTGTTGTTAACTTCAAGTACGAAGTTGATAAACGAATCCTTTAGCGTTTTCTAATCTCAAATTTCACCTTTTCTCAGACCTCATCAGATCTGCTAATCTATGTCACTGATAAGCGCTCCTTGTGAAGATCGATTTGATCATTCAGTTTACATATATCCTGCAACCATCGGTGGAAAGGAAATGAAAAGATTTTCATGACGGTGTTTGTAATTAACATAGCTTTTTAGGTATTATTAGTTTTTGGAGTTTCTTACCAGTCCAGCAGCTTAACACGGCATTTGGGTGTAGCGGCATTCTGAATCTGGTCCAGTGTCATGCCAGCACAAATCACGTTGACTTGAACCGTGCCGGTTTTCCATCCATTTCCCTTCAATCCTATTCCAGTCTGAACATTTGCACTCACCACCAAATTCATGTTCTTGAATCTATTGATTAACATATCAGCATCCTTTTTGCTCAAAAGTTCTTGGCTTGCTTTGAGTGTAAATTTCAAAGTTGTCACATTATCTCTGTCTTGAATGAATCCAGGCAGAGTTTGCTCCCCCAAATTGACATCGTTTCCAGTGTTCAAAACCACCCGTGTCTTAGTGTACTCCAGTCGCAAGTGCTTGTTTGGATTCTTTATCTCAACGTTGAGGCTTGACTGCACGTCCAACATAGGCCCTGAATCGCTATTCGTGAGGTTGAATTTGGCGAATTTGATGTTTTTGAGGTGGACAACAGGTAGCTCTGGTTCGAACCAGAGGTAGAAAATGCCGCCAGAAGCAACGATCAAGCAGATTAACAGCAATAAGACAACGCAGGTGCAGCAGCAACACAACCGGCACCAGTTGTGCCTCTTGGTTGGATAGAATGACGGTGGCAGTGCGGCTTTTCGTGGCGGTGGTTGCGGCCTCTGGACTGGGACTGAGGGGTCCCGGTAACCAGGTGGTCTTTGTAGCGGTGCTTGTCCTTGTGACATTTTTCCAGGTCCCCAACCCCACCCCATTCCTGAAATTCAGTTCCCACAAACACAATCTCAATTATCAATTCCCAAAAACAAACGCTAACAAGAAAAATATGAAAGAGAATGCCATAGGAGAAATCTAAGCAATCTGATGCTAACAAATTTTAAGTGTCCATGTGAATTCTTTTCAACTGCTTTTATATCAGTTTAATATGCCAAATTCATTTAGGAATCGAGAGCATTACAAAATGAAATAAAATCAATCAAAACGCAGGTAGTCAAGAACCTTTCATAACAAACGATCAAAAAATTCTTGCAGTTTCTCTACCCACGAAGAAGATTAACGGTTTCAGTCTTTCAGAATTAGTAGTACTATATAATCCAAGATAATTGAAGAACCCCAAGCAATTGCATTGAAAACTGAAAGGACGTAAAACAGAATAGGGGAGGAATTTGGGACAGGAAAACACAAACCTGTGCACAGATCTTAGTGCTGCATTGAGAATTGATTCTTGGAACTAGAAAGAAATTGGTGTGGGCCGGTAGAATTTCAAGAATCTGAAATAAATGTGAGAAATTTGCAAGAGGAAAAATGGGGGAACAGACGGGGGAATATATGAAGATGGGGTGGGGAAGGTGAGATGATGTAGTCGTTGGTACAAACTGAAAGTCTGAAACCGAAGAGCGAGATTTACGCAGAGCTCTGTATGCACTGACATGGCGGCAATTCTCCAACTGTATTACCCGACGGTAGCCCTCTTTATCTTCATAGACCCTGCATGGGTGGCAACCAAGCTGGCCCACTCCATTTATGGCCGGCTCACAACAACGTCAAGCCGAGCTGGCCGCCTGGCTCGAGGCTCGTAGAAAATGAACCAAAGCCTTGATTGGCTGCTTCTTCTATAGAGTCATGTAGGGTTTAATATATGAAACTCGACTACTAATTAAAAACAGTTATTGTGAAATCACATGTGACTTTTTTTTTATTAATAGACAGGCTTGATTTAGCTCGATAGAAAAAGGGCTAGATTGGCCCCCTAACTTGTCGTGCTAGCACGGCCTTTTTATTAGCTCGTATTCAAGCGATTTTCTTTTTCTTTCCCTTTTTTTTGGGTGAGTACAACATGGTGGGGATTTTAAGAATGAGATGATGATTTGAATTCAGATTCAATATATCAGCATTCAGCAAGAAGCCAAGGATATGTCTTTACCAACAAGTCCTATTAGTCTATGAAAGCAGCATTTTGGTCTGCTTAAGATTTAAAATGGGAAAAAAAAAAGGCAAAAATGACAAAAACAAAAGGAAAAATAAAGGCTTACTTGCTCGGGGCAAGCCTTACTTTTGTGAGACAAACGGACCTTAGACTTTAGGCTCACAATAGAGCTCAGCTTGTTTACACCTTTTTGTATAATTAACGTTTATCAAACCGAAAAAGATAAAAAGAATCAATTTTGCAAGAGTTGGAAAAGTATAGAAATAAATAAATAGAAGAACTTTCAGGGCATGTGGTTGTTACATCGTATATGTATACAGTATACCAAAAGGAAATTTTGGATTTTGCAACTAATTTTTTTCTTAAAGTTAGGGAAACAAAATTCTTGTACTAATACTAATCTTGAAATCAGAAAATCACACCAGGCTAGGTGATTATTACAAAAAATAAAAAAAAAAAGTACAGAATTTAATGATGGTAAGTTATAATTATTTATTACTAATTAAACCACCTGTGCATTACATGAGTAGAAAAACTTACTAAAATATATTATTAGATAGTTAAACATAAATTTTTAAGTATACATTAATTGAATCAATAAGCTCAATGGATTTAGTAATCGGAAAGTTCAAGATCATTAAAAGACAACATACATTTTTACATATAATCATTCGTACATATATACAATAATAGAAAAAAACTTGTTACCCGTCTTATTTTAAAACTAACAAATTCAAAAAAAAAGTGTAAAATACATTAAAAAATTTAAATAATCTTAAACTCGCCAATACATACAATAGAGATGGTGAATTAAGGAATTATGATGTAATAGAGTTTGTTTTAGAATTGACATTTCAAATTTGGTATTTTAATTTATTAGTAAAAAAGATTAACAAACAAAACAAATGGATAAAATGATTAATGTTTAGTTGTTAAACCCAATGGTCACATGTTTAAGTCTTCTATGAGTTCTATCATAAAAACTTTTATTAAAAAGAAAAGGAATAGTTACCGCAAAATTTACCAAATAAAAAAAACAGAAAAATTACGGTACAAAAGGTAAAGAGACTTAAGTAGATTAATTAATATATAAATTATGGGGTTTGAGATTAGTATTTCATTATGATTTACATTCGTCACAACTCCACTTACTTTACATCTGTCACGCCCCCTTTATTTGATCAATAGTGAAAGCATTTAAACATATATCTCGATTCAAAATCTAGGGTGAGACCTTTACAAATACAGTTTAAAATTATTGAGATACTTTCGCTGCGCACTCTGATAATTAAATATATTGTGGGCTACCCACAACAAAACATCGGCCACGCACCGAAGTCTCGATCACATACATGTATCTTCTCCATCAGTGAGACGATCCGACCACATAACTCTAAATTCAATACCTACAGGATTGTAGAAGATTAGGGGAGTGAGTATAAAGTACTCAGTGAACAAAAACATGCATTGGCCTATGCAAAAACAATACAAGAAAGATCAACAGATGACAAAAATATGAAAGCACAGAGCTCGGACACATCAATAGTTTAGTCTTTACCCATAAGTCATATGATAAAAATGTACAAATGACTAAGATCACAGAGTAAAGTCATAGTACCACAAAGCAATACAAATACAATTCAAGACGGGTAGATAGCGTCACTAGCAATACCCAAGAATAAGTAACAATAATTTATCCGAAACAATGGTGCATCATCAATCATTAAAGGCCAATTACAATTAAAGGAAGACATAAGTTTCAAAAGAGAAAGATCCAATATACAAAAAGAAAAAGAGAGCCAAAGGATAGAAGAGATAGAACCAATACACGTGTTACTCACATCAAAGGTTCCTCGCATAATCTCAAGTAGAAAAGTGTCATTAAATCCTTGATATTCCTCAATTAAAACTATTCTTCATGTTATAATCCTTCTATATATGGTAGGGGACCATTTTTAAAAGAAAATATGTTTTTTGATGGATTTTTAGGGTTGTTTTCCACCCTATGATATATTTGGACGAAAATTGCTACTTTAGGGTGGAGGAAGAGGTAGCGAAGGGTTTAGGTAAATTTGAGGATCTCTTTGACTCTTTATAATAGTTAGAATTAAGTTATTTTTAATAAATTTTGAGTTCCGCCAACCAAACTGTGACACGTGGCGCCACGAGCACTGTACATTTGGCAATAAACTGTTCGAGAAGTCCTTACACTTTGCATTATCTTTCAATTAAGTCACCGTACTTTAGTTATGTCAATTTAGAACTAAATTCTTTCTTTAGCGCTAATTGAGTAACAATCTTTTAATCTTCTAATACAATTTAAGAAATCTTACAATGATATTCAAGTAATCCTTCCAAAACAGCAATCATGTTGCTTACTTTAATTTGTAGAAGTTTACGAGATATTACAACATCTCTACTTTTTTCAAAAAAAAAAATTCTAAGAATCCCAATCCTCGAGATTGCTGATAGTCGGCATTCGCACCGACTCAGCCCACTTGAAAAAATTTTTACGTGTTTGCTCTTATTTGCTACCTCTATCCCAAGAAGATGGTTCAGTTTTCCTTCTTCGTTCATCCTAAAATACGGTTCAGTTTCCATTTAAAAAAGTAGTTGAAATATTAGTTCTCTTATATGCTCCGATTTAATATGTATAGTTATTAAAAAATAGAATTATTAAAGTGGAATAATTAATAAATGAAAGAGTATAATAGGGAAATGATGTTAAAATTTACTTTTCTTAATTCATATGAAAAAGGAATATGACCATCTTTTTGAGACATATATAGTGTTTAATTCTACTCAATCACGTAGGATTCAAACTATAGTACAATCACCATTGCATAAGCCAATAAATGAACATATATCTGAACCGCATATTGTTCATTAAATGAAAATTCATTTGGCCAGTTGCCAAACAAATAGTTCCATTGTAGATTATGTCATAATGGTTGACATACAACAAAATGGTGATGTAATAGCATTGGATGTTTTCTCTAAATCTCAACATTTGTATCTTTTCTTTCTTTTTCGTTCATTCCTACGAGCAACGCACAGAAGAATAAAGTGCTTACAGATTAGAATAAGAGAAGTTTTTGCGTCCATCCATCAACGTGTCTCCTGCTCAGCTGATACAGTGTATTTGCATCAGCAATGGCGTTGCCACCTAATCTACATATAAAAGGGAAGCTAGTATTGAATTCTCTTCATTAACTTACTCAAAGAATTTGTTAAGGTAACAAAATGAGTTCTAATTCTGCCATCATGAAGCAGCAGTTGGTGTTTTGGATGGTTATTATGTCAATATTCGTGGCTAAGAGCAATGCGAGTTGTGCCTTCCAAGCGATCTTTAACTTTGGAGACTCGAATTCTGATACTGGTGCCTTCTTTGCAGCTTTTCCATCTCAGTCATCTCCCAACGGCATGACCTATTTCCAGAGGCCGACCGGTCGTCCAACTGATGGGAGGCTCTACATTGATTTCCTAGGTAATTTTGCAAATATTTCAGAACTTTGAGGTTAGTACATTTGCTCTTCTGATGGATTAAGGATACTGATACAATATACTTTTCACTCGGTATATGCAGCACAAGCTTTGGGACTGCCATTTATAAGCCCTTATTTACAATCAATTGGATCCTATTACAGTCATGGAGCTAATTTTGCTACACTGGCTTCCACCGCACTCCAGCCTACTACTTCTTTGTTTGACAGTGGAGTTAGTCCTTTCTACTTAGGTGTTCAGCTAAACCAAATGAAGTTTTTCAAAGCCAAAGTCGATGAATCCGGAGGTAGTAACACTTCTCTAACAATAACGTCCCTACATCAAGTCATTAAGTTTACAATTACTCAATTTTCATTATCAGGGAAAGGTAATCTTCCTTCATTTGACATATTCGGGAAGGCGCTATACACAATATACATTGGCCAGAATGACATTACCAACTACCTAGCTTCCGCTGGTCCAGATAAGGTAAAGCGGAACTCGCCGCAAATCATTTCCCACATCACAAGCACTGTCAAGGTACGAAAAACTATACATGTACACTATCACATACTGGTTTTTCCAAACAATTAACACTTATTAGACAGGAACTATACGCACTAGGGGGTCGAACATTTCTAGTGTTTAACATTGGTCCAGTGGGATGTTATCCAAGGTTCTTGGCCGAGAAGGCTCAGGAGGACAGTTCAGACATAGATGCATCTGGCTGCAAGATGTCTTACAACAATGCTGTAAATGAATACAACAATATGTTGAAAGATGCACTTCAACGGACCAGACAAGACCTCTCGGGCACTAATGTGATATATGTGAACACCTACTCTGTACTGCTTGATCTTTATCAGAATCCGAAATCCCATGGTAATCTGAAACAATCAAGAAAATAACAACAATACAGCTTCCTTTATACCATATACTCTAATTTCCTTCGTTTTTCAGGGTTGCAGTATGGAATCACAGCATGCTGTGGGCAAGGAGGAGGTACCTATAATTTCAACCTTCAAGTTTTCTGTGGTTCAAGCAAGGTTATTGATGGCCAGACAGTTACAGCCACTGCCTGTAGTGATCCTCAAAATTATGTAAGCTGGGACGGTGTACATTTGACAGAAGCCGCTAACAAGCTCATGGCATACGCCATTCTCAGTGGCTCGTATAACAATCCTTTGTTTTCGCTTAGTCAGTATTGTGATATTCAACCAATTGGTTGAAGCAATGGGACTTGGGATTGGATTGTAATGCATGACCTGTCATGATGATCATGCTTTGATCCATGAGACGAATAAAATTGAGAGCTTTTCGCGTTCTGAAATTTGTTATTTCCACAAGTTTCATATCAGTTACTCTAATCAAATATGAACAATCCAGAGCGTAACGCAACATGAAGCAAATTAACTTTGGAAAGCAACAAATCTGGATACCACGAGAGAAAAATAAATATTAAACAAATTTAGTTTAATCTAAGAAAACAGAAAAGGCTGATTATTGAGGCCTAAACTACCCCTGATGGATGAAATCCAATGTATATCACCTCACCGGGTGAGTTTGATTCGCTCTGAGTTCCACTTTCAGGAAGTAATCATGGCACTAACCGGAGGTCAAGGGCCAAATTTGAAAATGACACCTACATTCTTTTCTATCCAAGTCCTCTTCGATCCATTTGACCATATGACCAATATGATTTATGGGGTCAGCTTTCTTCTTCTTCTTCTTCTTCTTCTTCTTCTTCTTCTTCTTCTTCTTCTTCTTCTTCTTCTTCTTCTTCTTCTTCTTCTTCTTCTTCTTCTTCTTTTAAGATTCTTTTTCCCCCCCTTTGTGTGAGAGGAGGGAATAAAGCCGTTTAGTCTTACATTGTTGCCCAAGTTGAGGAGACTCAAACTCAGATACGAGGGACTTTCCATAGTGTATTAATACAAGCAATTCATTGCCAAACAGGAGACATTCTTTCTTCCATTTATTCACAGATTGTTCATCAATGTATCAGTGGGAGTAGGAGATTCCATAGTTTCTATTGAACAGAATAATCAAGTTCCAAGAATTTGTCTTTTACTTGCTAGAGATCAGAATTCATTTTGCCATTACAGAGTTCAACTACAGATTATGCCACAGTAGTTGAAGCCCAACCAAACACTGAACTAACTTCATCTACACTTCTTGTTTCCCTCTCTGACTTGGATTCACTCTTACAACAGATGAAATGGAAATAATGCGGTTAGAGATTAGAACAAAAGATTGAATCAATCGACATGTCAGAGATTAGAAAAAAAAAGACTGAATCAATTGACGTGTCCTTTGATCGACTGATACGGCACACTTCTTATAGCATTGCCTGATTAGAAGAGTATCCGTGTGTAGCATTTGCATTATGCATCCGCATAAAGTGGAAGCTGGCATTGAGTTTTCTTCATTAGCTTTCTGTACTTAAAATCAGTAAAAGTACTTACAGATCTAAAATCTAACCCAAATGAGCTTCAGTACTGCTATCATGAGGCAGTTCTTGGCGTTTTCAATAATTACCATGGCAATATTCATTCTCAAGAGTGATGCAAAATGTGCATTCAAAGCAATCTTCAACTTTGGGGACTCAAACTCTGATACGGGCGCCTTCAATGCAGCTTTTCCATCTCAGGCATCCCCCAACGGCATGACCTATTTCAAGCGGCTGACTGGTCGGCCCTCAGACGGGAGGCTCTACATCGATTTCCGAGGTAATTTCGTGACCATCTCACAGTTTCAATGTTAATATATATGCTCTTCTGATTGATTAAGGATACTAACTCATCTACTTCTGTCCGCATCCATTGGATCTGATTACTGCCATGGTGCCAATTTTGCTACATCAGCTTCCACAGTACTTCAGCCAACTACTTCCTTATTTAGCCCTTTCTATTTAGGTGTTCAGCTCAACCAAATGAAGTATTTCAAAGCAAGAGTCGACGAATCTGGAGATAAAGTTATTCTTCCTTCATCTGACAGATTCCGGAAGTCGCTCTACACAATCTACATTGGCCAGAATGACATCACCAGTTACCTAGTTTCAGCCGGTCCTGAAGGGGTGAAGCAGGAAGCACCTCAAATTATTTCCAAAATCACCAGCACCATCAAGGTACAAATACTATCAAAGTGGTACTGGTTTTTTTTTCAAGCAACCATTAATTACTTCTTAAACCAACAGGAACTATACTCGTTAGGGGAGATCGGAAGAGCTTCTGGTGTTCAATATTGCTCCAGTCGGATGCTATCCAAGGTACCTGGCCGAGAAGGCTCAGGAGGACAGTTCAGACATCGATGCATCTGGCTGCAAGATGTCTTACAACTATGCTGTATATGAATACAACATGATGTTAAAAGACGTCCTTCAACAGACCAGACAAGACCTTTCGTGTGCTAATGTGATATACATGAACAACTATGCTGCACTACTAGGTCTTTATCAAAATCTACAAGCCCATGGTAATCCGAGACAATCAAGAAAATGACAAAAACTTTAGTTTCATTTATACCGAGCCCTGATTTCCATTATTTTGCAGGGCTGAAGCGTGGAATCACATCATGCTGTGGACAAGGAGTTGGTGTCTACAATTTCAAACCTCAAGTTCTCTGTGGTTCAAGCAAGGTCATCAATGGAAAGAAAGTTACAGCCACTGCTTGCAAGGACCCTGAAAATTATGTAAGCTGGGATGGAGTACATTTGACAGAAGCTGCTAAAAAGCTCTTGGCTTATGCCATTCTTAGTGGTTCATATAATGATCCATCATTTTCACTTCACCCGTATTGTGACATTCAACCAATTGGTTGAAGATGCTTGATTTTAATGCAGAATCTGTGAAGATGATGCTCAATCCCTGAAATAAATAACAGTTGAAGTTTTCATGCTTTTGGAAACCATCATTTCTGATTTTGCAAATAGCAGTAATTCTCAAGAGTTCTGGACTATGAACCTGCTACAAGTGCTAAGGTTTTAAAAAATTTACTGTGTTGTCCTCAGCCCAGCCCGAAGCCTTGAAAAAGTTTACTGTGTTGTGGTCTACCAAAAAGTCACTGGACTACGTTACACCACGAGTCTAGACCTATTTTCTAACATGATTAGGTTACTAGAGATGAAAAATGAACCATATAGCCGACTCAAACTATATATCGAGAATAAAAGACTTTGTTCAATTTTTATGTTGGTGCCTTGGTGGGGTGTCATCACGTATTACGGGACCTCTTAGCCACTTGTCTGTGACTTGGAAAGTTTTCTTGGTGCCTTACTCCTATATAAGTCCAAACACCAGCCTACACAAAGCATAAGCCACCTCCTCTATCAGATTACAAAAATTCAGACACCTAAAACAGTGTGAAGAATGAGTGATATCTGCACATCACCAAGGCCATGTTTGGTGGTAATTTGCATTGTGATAATGGCACTTTCAGTGCCCACAATTGAATCAAAAAAGTGTGCATTTGAGGCTATTTTCAACTTTGGAGACTCAAATTCTGATACAGGAGGCTTCTGGGCTGCTTTTCCTGCAGAGAAGCCTCCCTATGGCATGACCTATTTCAAAAGGCCTTCTGGTAGAGCAACTGATGGAAGAGTCATCCTAGATTTCTTAGGTAATTATCCCCATACAACTTACCTAAGCTTTTTTCATTTTAAATGTGATTATGATGCATGCTTTCTTTTATAAATCCGACTTCCGGTTTACACCTATGATCCGGGCATTTTGGGGCGCCACTGCAGGTCTTGGTCGAGCTGGGCTTCGCTTAATAAGTAGATTAAATATTATGCAAAAACTTAAGTATTAAGAACTTGTGTTTGGGAAGCTACGTTCTGATTACTATGAGACAAGATAACATAATTAGTACATTGAACTAGATCCATATGACAGATTTGATTGTTAAAAGAACAAAATTTGAGGTATATCTTTATCAGCCACTGTATACAGTAGTTTCCGGCTATAGACATCAAACATGCTCAAACGGTCCACTACCTCAACTCAATTTGGTCTGTGACACCCCCACCCCCTTCTCTGTAGGGCAAACTCATGACTTACCATAAGATAGCTTTTGCAAGTTTAACATGCTCGACCAGCCCCGATCTAACAACATATACATGGCACTATACGGTATCGCTCTAGATCATTTTCACATTCTCGACCGCCATGCCACCCAAAACTAAAGATATTTTTAACGTGTTTGAATTGAATAGAGTAATATGTCCTGAAAACACTTAGTTACAACAAATTCAAGTTGGTGCGTGACTAGAGCCGACCCACGCCATCCGACTATATATAGCAATGGTGGTTAACTAAACTGACTCCGTCAGTTTAAAGGACAAAATTATTTAGCTGTGAAGGATGGGTTTTTAATGCCATCTTCAACAAGAATCCAGCTCTTGTTATCTTCGCATTCAAGTCTCTTGTCCTTACTCGTACATGGTTTTATATTTTGAGAATCTTCTTATAACCCATCAATAATTCATCATCCCCACATTTTACCCTTACAATAAACTCCCCCTACAAAAAGATTTTTATGGATCTTTAGAATATGACTCTTATGGGTCCCTCATTTGTCTTTGGCGCACTATGACTATAATTTTTGTCACTTGTTTCTTTTTCCGAATAATAAATAAACTCTATCCTTCATATCAAGTGCAACTTATCAAACTATCTTTAAAACATTATAAGATAATCTGGGATTTGCTCCTCCACCAGCCACTGCACCCGGGGCCATCCCCTCACATGGAGGTTTGGACCCATTCCCCCTGTGTCGTGCATTCTCATGATTTGCTCTTCCACCGGCCACCGCCCCCGGGTGGGTTGGGAGATGGTTTTTTTCTATAGATCTCCATGTAAGGAGCCTGTAACCAATGAAAAAGAACCAAATATATATAAAGAGCCCTATAACCAATGAAAAAATGATTTTGATCTAACACTACATAACCATACACTATAGCACCACATTTGCTATGTGACATACATGCATGCCACATAACAAATATGGTGCCATAGTGTATAGTTCATATGTCAACATGATAGGACTCATGAAAAAGAATCAAATATACAAAATACACATGATTTCATGACTTGTCTCTTTTTTATTAGTAGCCGAGCTGTATGGAAAAATTTGGGGATGCCGGTCCCCTCACATGAAGGTTGGGACCTACTCCCCCGATGTCATGCATTCTCACAACGAGTACGGAGCATTTTCTTAGAATTAAGAATGTTCACTTAACTTCTTGTATAATAAATTGTCCAAATTTGAGCTATCTTCACGAATGATCATGAAGTATATTAGTGTTACGTTAACCCGTGTTCTAGAAAATGTGTGGTGAGGAGAAGTGTTGACATCAAGTATTAAATTTACTCACACTTATGTAAATCAATACATAATAAAAGCACAATCATTACATAATAAAGTATAAATCATGACAAAACATGAAGTCTAAATTTCAAGCTGTTTAAACAAGCCTTTATCAGAACACTGACCTTGGGCCCTAAGTTTTGATGTACTTAGTGACTAATCATGAAGTTTACACAATGTTTCCTATCATGAAGTTTACACAATGTTTCCTTGTGGACCGACGGTCACTTTGTGAAGTTCATTGATTGATGATTTTACAATAATAAGCCTATTATTTGTAATGTACCAAGTATGCTTAACGAGCACGAAATTCCTACGGAATCGACTAAACTACCATCATCTGTTTCAACTTTGCAGCTCAAGGTTTGGGTCTGCCATTTATAAGCCCATACCTTCAATCAATTGGATCTGACTATAAGCATGGGGCTAATTTTGCAACATTGGCATCCACAGTGCTGCTGCCAAACACCTCCTTATTTGTTTCTGGGGTTAGCCCATTTTCACTGGCCATCCAACTCAACCAAATGAAACAATTTAAAGTGAGAGTTGATGAGCTTCACTCTTCAGGTAAATATATATACATTGGCATATATTTGGCATGTCTTCCACCCAACCGGAGTGGCCACCCATCTATTGGTAACACTAAATGGTGTTTGCAGGCAAAACCAGAACCAAAACCAATCTCCCTTCACCAGACATTTTTGGGAAATCTCTGTACACATTTTACATAGGCCAAAATGACTTCACTGGGAACTTAGCATCCATTGGCATAACTGGAGTGAGGCAGTATCTGCCTCAAGTGATTTCCCAAATTGCTAGCACCATCAAGGTAAATGTTTCATCCGTTCCAACTTCTCCTGTATCTAGCCAAGATTCCACAAAGTACCTCATGCCATCTCTTCATGGATTTTTCAGGAGATTTACGCACTAGGGGGAAGAACATTTTTGGTTCTGAATCTTGCACCTATAGGTTGCTATCCAGCATTTCTGGTAGAGCTCCCTCACGGAGCATCTGATATTGACTCATTTGGGTGCTTGATCTCTTACAACAATGCTGTCATAGAATACAACAATATGCTCAATGAAACTCTGCAGCAGACTCAAAAAGATCTCAAGGATGCTCAAGTTATATATGTCAACATTCACACTGTGATGCTCGAGCTATTTCAGCACCCCACTTCTCATGGTATCATTCTTCAACCCTAAACCACATTCTTGTTATGCAGTACTAGATAGAATTTGACTGCAATAGTGTGTCTGGGCTCAATATGAGTCAGAGATAACACTATTATGAAGATTGAGATAACACCATGTTTCCCACTTAAGCTTGGAGCATTATGCAGGCCTCAAGTATGGAACTAGATCATGCTGTGGAGAAGGAGGTGGTGCCTACAATTTCAACCCTAAAGTTTTCTGTGGAACCAGCAAAATTATCAATAGTCAGAAACTCAATGCCGCAGCTTGCAGTGATCCGTACAACTATGTGAGCTGGGATGGAATCCATGCCACCGAAGCTGCTAATAAGCTTGTAGCATACACCATTCTCAATGGCTCTTATTCTCATCCTGCCTTTTCACTCTACAAGTACTGTGATATTCAGCCATTTACTTAAGACATTTCCTGTTTCCTCTGATGTAATAAACAGCAGTGACACAAAGATGAATTCAAATGCAACCACCCAATAAATGCTTGAGACATAGCTTCATAATTTCCCCACTTCTCAACCTAGACTCTAGGCCTATGCAACGACTCGACTTTATGCGTAGTCTTGGGCATAACAGGTACACTTTAATGTTGTTATAAAGTTATCTCAAACAAATTGCTAGTGTTAGCTGGGGTAACATGAAACAAGATAAGAAGCAACATCTTCCAGAAATTCAAACGGTAAACTAATGACAGAACCTGTGGTTATCCCACAAAAGCAGCATAAGAAAGACAGAATTAAAAATATTCCTATAGCTAGCCATTCAAAAGACAAAGCGCAGGGTTATCATTGTAAAGATAAATCCGCTATTATTTCATCCACGCTGGCAGAAAATATATAATTGTTCATATAATACACCTAAAACATACAGCAGTGTCATAAAATCACTTGACTTCTCCGAACAGTGTACCAAACTTCACATACTAGATTTTGTCAATGTCCTCATCCTCGAATTCAATGTAGTCATCCCCAGCACCCTCATCCTCCTCATCAAGACCACCAGCAATACCCTCATTGAGCCTTGTGCTCTCGGGAAGTTCACCATAGGCTTTCAACAGTCTTGCTTCATCCGGCATGTACTTAAGAATTACATCAGCCTTATCATCCTATTAACATCAAAGAAGAAATTAAAATTAGGCGGTCATAAAACCATTCACATGGTGCAGATACAATCAGTATAGCACACAATAAAACAGACATTTCATAGTACTAGTTTTTCGGCCAGCTCTTTGCTGCTTGCTTAATTCAAGTACATTAATGATAAAACCATAGTTAAATGCTGCAAAACTAGATAATACAAAAAAATAAACCCCCAAAAAAATGAGAAAAAAAAGGGAGGAAGGGAGGGAGATATGTATTTTTTCTATTAAACTAATAGTAATAAAGAACAAAAAAATACAGTTTCTACTAAACCAATATTATTGAAGCTACAGTGACACACTAAACAAAAAAACAAAGGAAGGAGAAAAATAGTATGTCATCGATCAATATATTCGTAATAATCCAAGTGATAGAAGGAAAGAATTTATAGAACCATAAAAGGTCGAAAATTTCCAAGAAACACACTTGTGTGTGCATAAAATTTCTTCATCTCTTGTTTATTCACCAATCAATAAATAAATTCGTTAATTAATCAACATAATTTGATAAAAAAAATGACTTCACAGAAATATTAAAAAAATCAACCAAAAACTCATAGAAACCCCCCCCCCAAAAAAAGGTTCATAAAACTGACGAAAAGAAAGCAGAAACCATATACCTGGTAATCGCGAAGTCCGACGAGGATGATATCACCGGCAGCGATCCAGACTTTTTTATGCATCTTTCCACGGATGTGGCAGAGGCGTTTCGTACCGTCAATACACATGGCCTCACAGCGGCCATTCCCGAGCATCCGCAGCACCTGCGCGTACTCCTGGCCGTCTTCTTTGAAAACAAGTTCACG
>CAVNYN010289374.1:0-38505 GCA_963692815.1 Nyctanthes arbor-tristis | reverse complement strand
CATATACCTGGTAATCGCGAAGTCCGACGAGGATGATATCACCGGCAGCGATCCAGACTTTTTTATGCATCTTTCCACGGATGTGGCAGAGGCGCTTCGTACCGTCAATACACATGGCCTCACAGCGGCCATTCCCGAGCATCCGCAGCACCTGCGCGTACTCCTGGCCGTCTTCTTTGAAAACAAGTTCACGCTTCTCGTCATCTGCCTCGTTCTTCCCCCTCTTCCGGTTCTTGCCTCCCTTACCCTTGTTCTTCGGCATCTCGCAGAAACCCTAGATCGTACGGCTCTGGTTTTCTCGCTGTGTTTCTTTCGTGATTTGAAGTGTTCAAACGTCGATCTTTTTCCTTTTCTTCGGTTCGGTTTGCGTTGAACTTACGGTACGTTATTAAATGACGAGGCAATCCTCTCCCATCTCTTTTGTAGTAATAATACTATTAATTAATTAATATTAGTTAAAACAAAAAAAAATCCACTCGTACACAATTTTTTTAAGTAATTGGTGCAAAGTAATTTTGCTACTCGAACAAAATAAGATACAAAAATTTAAACAAACAAAATTAACACATAGTATCATCATATTTTTCAACACATAACATCACATTTTCATCAATAGTTATCACATAAGCCACATCTCTATTTTGTCACTTTTTTATCTACTCATTTGTTTAAAAAAAATATCTATACTTTTAGATATTATTGTGCAAAGAACCTCTACTTTTGTGTTTTTTTGACAATTTCACAATCACCTTTACATTTCTTTTGCATAATTCACACTTAATTTCATTTGTATTTAATTTCTTCTATTATCATAAGGGTATTTTTGTTCCTGTAATTTTTTTTTTAAATTGCAATCAAGGTTCTATATTAATTGGATTTTTAATTTATTCAATAATGTAATTTATTTTAATGAGTTTTCAACTATATAAATTATTTTGGAATTTTATTTGAAAAATTTTAAAATCTTAAAAATATGACTGGACAAAATTGCCCTACTAAAGATGGAGAAAATTAAACACAAATGGCTATAAAGATGAACTCTGCAAAAGAAATATAAAGGTGAGAAAAAATTGCCAAAATATTGAAAGTGGAGATCATTTACACAATAATGTCATATGATATGGACATTTTGTGCCAATTACTCTAATTTTTTTTAACAAAAATATGTTAATAACGTGAGTTGACAAAATCAGCATAGTTGACTTTCAAATGATGTGTATATAGGTGAAAAACATATTTTTGCCACGTGTGCATATAAAATTGTTTTTGTAAGAATTTTGGTGTATGTAGTGGAATTTAAAAATAAAAAAAAAAACACAAACACACTTACACTCTTCATCCTACTATTTGATTTCTTTTTTCGTCCTTTTATTTCATAAGCTTTTTTTAATTGAATTGTAGTTGAAATCTTAATTGGGTAAGTATATTATCACCATGAAAATTAATTATCACACTATATTTTAAATCCACCACATATAATTTTAATTTAGAACACCACAGTGATTTTACAACTATAACCTACTTCTTGAAAAATTAAAAAAGAAAAAGAAAATAAAAATACATAATGAAATTATTAAGTGCTTTCCCAAAATACTTTCTAAGTTAATTTTTTCCTCACCACATCCAATTCAAATGCAACCCATTCTATTCATTCACCCTACCAATTTTTCAATTCAAGATCTTATAACAGTACTCATTACATAATTTATAATCTTAAAAGTATTTCAATTTCGAAATTACTTTCTCATAAAAGATATTATAATGTCAAAAAATAATTTTATTTTTGACTCTTCTCTTGGCATATTATTTAATTAACAATTTCTATTAACGATGTGTTTTTTGCTTGGATAGGTAGCACATCATATTAAGGTATATGTATTATCCATCCCAATTTACCACAATGTCTTTTTATTTTGAAGTGAAGATAGACCAGATGGTTAAGTGAAATTTTCAAACTTGTTGGAGAAAAGAAAAATGGGGGCAAAAATAAAACAAAGGGAATAATAAGAATAATGCTATAATTCCAAATTTTAGAGAACTAAATCTAGCCACAAATGAAGAAAACGAAATTGAAGAATAACGTGAACCAAAAAGGAAATAAAAAAACAAGGATAAAGAAATTAGAGGAAATTGATGATTGTGGTGTAAATGAGAAAAAGGAATGAGAAAAAACATGCCAAAAATATTAAACTAAAGTTATTAATGTAAATTTACTTAAGGATGTTTAAGTAAATAAAAAAAATGTAGTGTGGAGAATAAAAAGTGTGGTGGGAATATAATTACTAAAAATGATATAAAACTATATGTACGACATCATGTAGTACCATATAGCCATGTAGAGTGCATCGCTACATGCTACATGGTTGTGGTTTCGCATATGGCGTCCTCATATACATGCCACGTGATTATATAGCATCATATTATGTCATAACATATGATGTTAAATCGAAACTAATGTAATCACCCATTTTAATTTTCTTATATATTCTCATTTAATGTACATCGTTTATCTACAAAATATATATTAAGATGAAATAATTAGTAAATGAAGTGGTATATTACGGAGATATTCTTAAATTTATACTTTTTCAATAAACTTTGCTTAATTTTTGTGAAACTAGCTGTAAGTCTATCTTAGTATGACAGAAGGAGTAAACAATAACAACAAGAACAACAATAATAATAATAATAATAATTTTTTTTTTTAATATATGGGGGAGTATAGGGGAGGGGAGGGAAATTTAGAGAAGGGCATGCGTGGCTCGAATCTAAGACATCCGTCTTGGAAAGCAAGCATTTTAACTAGAAAAACAGGCATCTTAACCATTGAATTACAATTCAAACAACAATTATGTAGGCTCTAAGCCGAATAGATTGACATGATAACTTAGTCTCATGAGCTTTTAATAGGTTGACATGATAACTCAGATCATGTTTTTATTAGAAAATATATAACAAGATTATGGCACCTCCGGAATTTATGTCGATATGATGCTTGAAATATTTCAAATTCCATAAAATTTGACTTGTAGGGACAAAATGAACGATGATTTTTGTTCTAGCTCTTGGTCAAAGTTTGTCTCATTGATCAACAGGCCAAGCCCTGAACACGAACGGAACTCAGGAGGCCTGAGCAGACTTCAACTAGCCTATTCTGTTGCCACACCTACATATGGTTCACGCTCAACTCAACACTAACAAGGTTTCTTTTACATCGACTACTGCAACCGCGTAAAGAAGAGTAATTGGCTTCGACCAAATACCGATGCGAATCTTGCCTATTTAAAAGAATTCAAGACAGTACAATACCAGAAAAACGAGTGAATAGAAACAGATGCAAAGAGGCAGGACACGTTGACATAAACGATATCTGATGCATAGAGACGTATGGGGCACAAACCTAAATCCCCGACCCCTTCGCCTTTTCTTGTCCAATTTACTGGTAGGCATCCGCATGCCTCGTGATCAGGCACGGGTCAGTAAAACACGTGTGCTTATGAAAGAGGGAGAAAAATTGGAGCCCAAGATCGAGATCCTTGACAATTTGAGCTGGATATCAGATGTCTCCATCTTGTGTATTCACAGTAAAAACCCAGTGCAGGAAAAGGAAATCCAAAAGAGTCAATTAATTTCCAACAACCACTACGCAGTAGATTCAAATATGTCAAATGGAAACTTACAGATATGCTATATAGCAATTATCAAATGCTAAAACCCACAAAGATCAAAAAATCGATATATTCAAGGCAGACTCAGCAAACAAATAGCAGGCAGTACTGAAATTCTATATTTATATTAACTTGCATTGTATTTTTGAATGTAAAGAATATGAAATATCCATTATACATTCCATTCCAGCCACCTCCACCTCCACTGCTTTTTCCATTTTTTTTTTTTCCTTGCTTTCTTGTCCTCCACCTGAGCTAGACATAAAAATCATTGCAATTGTGGGTAGCAAAATATCGACTCCAGTACTGATGAATTCCAGAAATTCCTCACAAAATGCTTTGAGGATATTCCTTACTCAAAATAAGTTCTCGAGAATCCTATCAAGATCAACTCACTCTTTCTTCTCAGATAAATAATCACAAAATCAGATGGGTTCAATTTCCTATTTGGAGGAAACAAGGAGGAGGCACTATGGAGCAATTTCCAGCCTTGGTTCAAAGGAAAAACCAGTAAAAAGCTGAAGAGGAAACTTCTTTGTGACGGGGCATTTCAGTGACCACTTCCACTGATTTTGATTCATGTCAAAAACGAGAAGAGCAGGGGCTCCATAACTCTGGATGTATATGAGATCGTCTGTACCACTACTTGCAAAAACATCATCAAACTCGCCAAAACCTTGAAAGAACTTGTGAGGCATTCGGGCTATCTCTTGCCATTCCTTCCCATTCAGACTCCAAACACCAATTCCCTTGATTATGTCTGGTCGATCCAGCTTCCCAATTCCTCCAACCATTATTAGCTTTCCCTTCAGGTTCATCAGACGGCCGCATGTAAGAGAACAAGGCACTGGGATGAAACTTCTCATCAATGAACCATGGGGCAATCGACTTGCAAGGTTATACATGATAAGGCCATGGCGATTCTCCGTGCCACCTACCCCAGTACAGTAAATCAGGAAGTACAAAACCCCATCACATATTACACTTTCATCACCTCCACGCCATCCAGTTAAAACCTCTGTCAAAGTAGTCGCCCAACTCATTGTTTCTGAATCATACACATGGATTGAGAGATCCCACTGGAAAAAGTTTTCAGGAACTTGCTTGGACTTAACAATTGAGACATTGTAACTGTGAGACACTCTGTTCACTGAGATTGCCAATGCACTGTATTCGGAAGATTTCTGACCCGGAGGTTCATCAAGCCTCTTGGAGCATTTTGTTATTGGGTTACAAACATACAGCCTGCTCCTGCTATCATTGTCCATGAAGCAAACTAACCCACATGACGAAGCGATAAAGTAATTGGATGTCTCAATGCATGGAAGGCCAATGTCGTACCATTTCCGAAGGACTGGATCATATGCATAACCAATAGGTTCATCTGAGCTAGTGAACATAAAGTACCAAGGCTTCTGTGGTGGAAGACGAGAAAAATTCCACATGAACCTTTCTGAAGATACTATCTCATGCCATCTTTTACACACAGAGCCTGCCCTAAAGATGCTAGCAACCGGGAGACAGGCTAGTATTCGCTCCAAAAGGTCATCAGGTAAAATTAAGTCCACAGAAACTGCAGCAACTTCTTTACTACGTTCATCATTAAGCTCTAAAAACGGATCAAACTCCACACTATCATTTCCAGAATTACCAACACAATGACTGACCCATGAAGTTTCCCCTTCCATGGTGAAGAAATTCCACAAAAACCTGGAACAACGGAAGGATTAGACACAGTTCCCTCCTTGATTGAGAAGACACCTCAAAGGATTTAATCGATAATCTTGAATTAAATTCTGTAAAACTACCCAATGCAGAAACTTGCTAGACAAACTGTGTTCCTGGCTTAGACAAAACATTGGTAGATGCTGCAAATCTACATGTAACCTTCATCACAGGGATGAAGAAATACATACATAGACAAATCATACTCATGTGAGATCATACGTACACTGATCCCTGATATGACCCCCTATCTACCGACCTAACCAAAAAATTAATAAATGTGACTCTTCCTGAAGTTATGGTCAGGTGGAGCAACAGAAGGCAGAACCTTTTCCTCCAAAAGATTTTGGACATCCGAAATCAAGTTTATCATGATATATTTATATAAAAAAAAAAAAAAATCAATTTATTATCACCATCCTCGAAAAGGAAAATATGCAATCCTTTAGAGGTAAGCTTTTTGTTTAAAAGTTTGGTTAATCACATATCAAGATCCACGGAAACATGATCAACTCTATAGATTCAAAAGGCAGATCATTCGAGAAGGCACATCGGTAAACTGCAATTCTTAATTCAATGAACCAAAAATGATAGAGTATATATACCCATATAAATTAGAAAACTAGATTTTCAAAGTCTAGGTACCTCAAGTGAAGATCAACACTGAAAATACACAAGAGTATGCTATCAGAATACAGAGAACCGTGTAATTCGGATTTTATAAGACAATAAATTTAGAGCACAGAACAACCTCATGTTTACACAAAATCCTTTTGCGGATTCAAAAGCTTGACTATAGGTGCAGATCACATTCTATACTTAATAAACAAAAGAGGAAAATCCAACCACTGGGTTCTTTCCACAAAAGGTTATGAATATCCAGCCATTTATGTGCTCATCAGTGAGATAGCATTAGATCATACAGTAATCCATTTTTCTTTTTTTCTTTTTTTTTTCTTTTCTTTTTTAACAGGGACCCAAAAAAAATAAAATGCT
Source organism: Nyctanthes arbor-tristis (assembly GCA_963692815.1). Lineage (NCBI taxonomy): Eukaryota > Viridiplantae > Streptophyta > Magnoliopsida > Lamiales > Oleaceae > Nyctanthes > Nyctanthes arbor-tristis. Next base: position 32,116 of record CAVNYN010289374.1, on the reverse strand, counting down.
TCCTCTCAGAGAGAACAAAATTGTTCGTTAACTTAGGTAAATCAATTGCACAGAATAGAGCTATTTATTAATATTCAAACCCCCCGCAAAAGAAAATAAGAAAACTAAACTACAGATCTCAAACCCACAAAAATCATACTAGCAAGAAATAAAAACACGGGATTTCTACAAAAAAAAAATGATTTTACCTTTGATCTAGAAATCCCGGTTTGGAATCAGAGAACCAATGGGCCTTCTTGTAATGCTCAAAACCCTGAAGATTTATTAAGGGAAAAAATGAATAAAAATATACAAAAAAGGCTAAAAGGCCGGTTGTTTTTCTTGAAAAACAAAACATCCAAGAACATAGAGATACGATGTGGGTGGGAATATAAAAAACTTGAAGAGACGCATAATGACTCCAAGTTTGAAATTTGCTGTATATATATTTGTGTTGAAGTAGAAAGAGAAAGAGGAAGGGAGAAATGAGGAATTCTTTTCTCGATTTGTTTTGCTCCTAAGTTGTAATGATGCAGCCAAAACGACAGGCAGAGAGAAAGAATGAGAAGGGCAGTTTGATTAGGGATTATTTGTCTTGTTGATGTAGACAAAAGAGAGTTGAGGTGTAGTTCAAGAAATTTGATGGCCTCTGCGTGTGTCGTGTGTGGTATAGGCGTTGGTGGGAGTTGTTTTATTCAAGAAATTGGAATTGAAATGTTCCCAAACTCTTCGTTCAAAAAAAAAAAAAAAAAAGTGTTTCCCAAAGCTTGTTTGATCTATTTTATTCTCTCAATTTATAAATTTATCTATTATTAATTTGACATTAATTGAATAACTGTTAATTACAACTACATATTTCATACATTTTTACATTTTTAATACGCATTCTATCTCTCTCTTCATTATAAATTTCTCAAATAAATAGGATCAAACAAGCCATATCTACTCGCTACAATCTCCAAATAATCACACTACATTTGCATAATTTTCTTAGGCAATTTTTTAGCACAACCATGTTTAACAATATCTTACTCGTGGAGAAAAATTCTGATATTATTACTCCTGAACAATAAAAAACATTTAATAATAAATTGGGTCTTCTAAATCCACATTTCGACTCTTTATTTTTGCCAAAGTGTGAAGTATAGTAATTGACAATTTTATTCGTACTCCTTATTGGAAAAAAAAAACACAATTTAACAATAATTGAACCCTCAGAACCCAATTGGTTGGTGCCGTGGCACATTGAAGATTCAACGCAATTAATGAATTAATGCACCACTAACTAAATTTTCTGTAAATAGTTATATATATATATATATATATATTATCATAAGGCCATAGAGACGATGTTTGAAGAATTGTAAAATTATCATAAAATTAAAAACTACTTTTCTCTTTTCTTTTTTTTTTTTTTTTTTTGCTTTCAACTTGACCAGATTTGAAAGTTGAAGGCCTTCCAAAAATTTCCAATTTGTGGAGTTCGGTGTTTGTGGATGGAGGATGTGATGAGAAGAAAAGAACAACATTGAGATTTTGGAGACAACCAAAAGATGAAATGAAAAATAATGCTATCAAACTCATCAAAACACTTTCCTTTTAATATATTTTTCCTTTCCATCTTTCTTTCCCATTAATTAATTTCCTTTCACTATATTTAGCTTTTCCTTTTAATTTTTTGGACTTCTTCAAAATTTTTATTTTTTGATAATCAGCATATATAATAAAGTAATTCCCCTTGTTTTTTTTTGTGGATTTGTTGTAAATTTAGTTCAACCACTCAATCCATCTTGCACTATTGATAGAAGAAATTAGTGGAATAGATTTTTATAGTACTTGTGACTTTAACTAAAGACGTACATATAATTGGTTTCCTCAAATCTTTCTCTAAAATATATGTTTATATAATTTGCTATTCCTTATCTTCTACTCATTGCTATTCTTTCTCAACGGTTTTCAATTTCTTCAAAATTTTTCTTATACTAATGGATAACATGTACCCTTTTTAATCTTTTGGAATTTTCCTACATATTTTTTTCTTTTTTCTTTTTTTGGGAAGGTATCCTACATATATTTTCATATAGAAACGAAACTTATATGAAAATATTTCATTAGTCCTAAGCTTTTCTCCTATTCTCATTTTGGTATATATACATTGCCTCACGAACAAGGTTGGCCATATGCCCCTCTCCCACACCCACCCACACAAAGGCAAATATTCTCCTTTCATATGATTTTTTGGGACACTGGACTAAACCTCTAAGATCCATTTATTGTGAGTTAAAGGCTTAAAGCCCTTCATGCTAGAGACGTTCTTTACTTAACTTTGTTCAACTTCAAATATTATTACTGTTATGTGAGTATATATTATAATATATACATAAATTTAATTGAACTCGGACTATATTACTAAAACTCAAATAACTGAGAAGGGATCAGATAATTAACATCATAAAATCTATTTGAACCTTCTCTTCCGATCTCATTTTACTTTATACTAACTTGAATAAATAACTGTTAACAATAAACACGCCATGGACTTGAATATTGCCTTTTCATTGTTAAAAACAAGCAAAGATATGTAGCAACAGTTAAAAAGCCCTTTATTTAACTTGTTATTTAATATTTTATGGGCAACTTTTGTGTTCATCCCACGTGTAAAATAAAAAATGAAGCCAAGAATAAGAATATCACTTCACACTGGATCTTCTATAAAAACATTTCGGGCTCCGTATCTCTAATAATACGGCGCCACCTCACTTGAACCTCACATGTGTCAGGTGGTAGCGCGTTGTGATTAGAGATCGGGCTCGATCTGTTTTTATAGAAGAAGTTAGAAGGGGGGCTACTAATAAGTAATAAACATTTTTGTGGCTGGAGTTTTAAACATTAACTCAAATGATAATCCAAAAAGATAAATGATAGCTAGTGAAAGAGTGATAATGAAATGGGTGGTCAAAAACAAAATAGTTATTATTGTTTTACCAACTCGTTAAATCATAAAATGAATTCACTTCACTCAAACGAGTAGGTTATTTTGTTATCTTTCTTTAGAGCATCTCCAATGCTGGATCTGTCTAATAGGCTGGAATAGTGTCATTCTGCATGAGAGAGAAAATATTGGAAGACTACTGTATAGACAATTGAGAAAGTGGTTAAGACCACAGTTCAGATGCAGACGGTGATTAGAGACCTTCTATGCCACATGGATTTATTTATTATTTTTTGAGTAATGTTATTTAACATCACCGGTGTTTGACACCATATCAAGGTGGCACTAAATGATAAGTTGAATTAAGTGGATTATTTATTTATTCATTTAATTCCACTTATCATTTAATGACATATTGAATGTCACATAGACTGGTACTAAATACTACTAGTACTAGATAATATTATTCTTATTTTTCAATGCCACCTGAATGATTTTTTTCTTGACAAACCTAACATTATAGATTCTCTTACCAAACAAGTTAGATTGTCCATAAACTTTGACTCTTGATTTTCCAGCCAATTAATAAAACAAAATAAATTGAATGAATTCATAAAGTTGTTGTGAGAACAGCCTATCATAATCAATCAAACCCAGTGCCATCAGAATCATTGTTTGTATAGTTCACAAGGCAAATTAGCGACTCGTACTATTTTTTATTAGTATGCTTATTCTATCTTATAATTTATGAAATATTGCATCTCTTTCTCGTTTTCTTTTAGTTGAATATAATACGCGTTTAATATTTGATTACTTTTTAGATGGTCCATTTTGCACTTATCATGGAGTCAATACATTAACTTAAATAAATGAGAAATATATATGATACCGCTATGGCGCTATCTACTATTTCATTTAAAAACTTCAATGAAGGAGAGAGAAAACAAGTAAATTTATTTCCTTGGCCCGTACAATATAGGCAATGAACAAAAATTGCATTGATTTTTTTTTCTTTTTCAATTTTTGTTTCCGTAAAGATTCATCAAGCCAAGTAAAAATCAATATAGCAAACTTTTTCGTCCTCCAATATGATTCTGTCTCTTTATATTGGATTGGATAATAATGGTCCAATTCTGTGCAGAACGGGACTAGTACTTCCAGGACCAATATTAGGTAAACATGTCTGGTGAATGAAAATGTCTTCGACTGAACTGACCAGAAACGGGCGCTAGAAGTTTATTCCATTGTCCAAACATAGTGGTGCACTATGTTTGGCAACCATTTTTAATTGGAATAATTTATAAATGTATTTAAAATTCAAATTTTATATATGTGTTGTTACGTAATGATGTCATGTGGAGGTAATGATTAAAATGATATGAAAAGTTATGTCCCATCAAATTAGAGATGGCAACGGGGCGGGTTGGGTCGGGTTTGGCTTCCCCCGACCCCAACCCGATTTTTTTTACCCCGGGGATGAGAAAATCCCCAATTCTGCCCCGATTTTTTTTTTTTTTAAATAAAATCAGACCCTATGCTATAGAACACATTATTTCCCTATAACAAAAGCAAAAAATTTGTAGAAATAAAAAAAACTAATAGGCATTAATAATTCTTTCCCTATAACAAAAGTAAACAAAGATTCTAATTTATAACATTCAACACACGATTCATGCACTTAAATCAAATATTCAAATGTTCAAACACTCAATCACACAACACACTAAATATTCTAAATTCGAATTACAAGTAAAGTCCAAAGCTTAAACATAACATTTCAAATTCAAACATTACCAACAACAAACATTTGAAATTATACATCAAAATAACAACATTAAATCCCACATTACCAAGGTTCCTACAAAGACAAATATAATGCAAGACTTCATAAAATGAATACTCAACCATTCATGAAATTGCATTCCAAAATGTTCCTTCACTAGATCTGCATCTTCAACATTTGTGCAATACCCAGTAATAATCGATTCCTGTACAATAATATATTTACAATAAAATAAAATATAATAATTACAATTATATACTTAAATTTTTTTTTTACATTGCATAACGCAGTGAAAACATAAAAAATAAAATTTTATATTTCAAAGAATCGATTTACCTCTTCCTCTACTTTATCATCACTAAGAGAGGAACAAGTATGACTAATCATTGACAAAAAATTCCTACTACACAAGTAACGCAACAAGAAGGAAGTAATCTCTTTCATTCCTGGATAGGTTTAATCAATGTTAATCACATTTGGGATAGGTTTAAATCCAACTCTTTCATTGTTTTCCCACTGTAACACCCCAAGTCCACAATTCATTTGTAAAGAAGTCCATTTAAAAAATGCATCAAAATTTCACTAATCCTCCTATGTTAAAAACACTATTGTAATTGGCGATGTACTTAATGAGTTGTAGACACTGTTAATCACATTTGGGATAGGTTTAAATCCAACTCTTTCATTGTTTTCCCTCTATGACAACCAAGTCCACAATTCATTTGTAAAGAAGTCCATTTTAAAAATGCATCAAAATTTCACTAATCCTCCTACGTTAAAAACACTATTGTAATTGGCGACGTACTTAATGAGTTGTAGACACTGTTAATCACATTTTGGGATAGGTTCAAATCCAAGTATCCAACTCTTTCATTGTTTTCCCACTATAACACCCCAAGTCCACAATTCATTTTTAAAGAAGTCCATTTTAAAAAATGCATCAAAACTAATCCTCCTACGTTAAAAACACTATTGTTAAAATAATATTTCAAAGTCAAACAGCATCTCTGAATTCACCTTTAACAAACACCATTTGAGCACCTTCCAAATCCCCATTCTGAGCATACATATTGATAAATGATAAGTGAAGTATGTACAAACACATCACATTCAAGCCCAAATTTCAATACATGGGTATGAACTTGTTTTCCCACATTTAAAGTCACAAGCTTTACACAAGATTTAAAAAGAAAAGGAAATGTATAAGAATTTGGTAGAAGCCCAAAGTTCGCTGTTCGCATTTCTTTATAATACATTATTGCCAATACCCTCGAATCATCATGTTATATATAATGTGATTCGGATTCACAATCGAACTGAAGACTAAAGTCACAAGATGGGATAATGGCGCAATACTACTCGAAAATATAATGTGGACGCGGCAGTGTCGAAAGGAGAGAGACGGATAGGGCTAGGTGCAATATGCCGAGATCATAATGGGGTGCTGTTGGCAACTTGTGTCGAATGTAGTGATGGGGTCTTTTCCGCCGCATATTAGAGAGTGTTAGGTACTTCTAAGAGGAGCTCAGTTGGCATAGGAATGAGGTTTTCAGCGGGTGGTTTTTGAATCTGATTCTTGTAATATCATATGTCTTATTCACGAGCCACAAATCAGAGCCCTTGAAGGCCCTATGCTGGAGCGGATCAAAACGATTACTCGAGAGCTGATGAATTGTCAGTTTGTGTCAACTGGAAGAAAGGAAAATGTAGTAGCCCATTTATTGGCTCGGTTAGCTTTTGATTTTCATTTGAATATGTGTTGGGGCTCTAACCCCCTACTTTTATTGTAAACAAACTAGCTTATGATACCTTGTTTGATCTATAATGAAAGTCTCTATTTGGTTTGTAAAAAAAAATATATATATATCTATTAAATAAAGAATAGAAACCGGGTTTTGAGTCGGGTCGGGGAACCCCAGACCCGTCCCCGACCCGAATTTGATTCGGGGCACAACTTTGTGCCCGTCCCCGCCCCCGTCGGGTTCAAGTTTTCAGGTTCAAACTGTCATCCCTACATCAAATATGTGGCTTGGTGGTGTACTGTCATGTGGTAAAAATTTGAAATTTAAATAAAATTTGAAATTGAAATTAATTGATGAATAATAGTGGTTTTTAAATGGTAAACAAACAAAGTGTAAAAAGAAAAAACCAACAATAATTGCTTTGTGGGGGCAAAATATATGGACCAACCTCGTCTGTGTTGGAAAGTATACGGACCAACCTCGTCTGTGTTGGAAAGTATACGCACCCAAAAAAGTTGAAATAAGATATAATGTTAATTATTTTTTTCCTGTTTAAACCATGAATTGTGCAATTTAAACAATAATTTTTTAATTAATTATACTCGTGCTTGAATGCTTAGCGTGCAGAATAACACAATCAAAGATAAGTATGCGATTCAAGCGTATACAGAAAATCAAAAGATGATATCTGAACTTCAAATCATTCCGAAAGTTGATTTTACAATTCCCATATCAAAGTGTTCTTTCAGAAAAATTGCTGCAAGATTTTTCAGATGGTAGTCAGTGTTATTTGTTACTGCAAACTAGAGCTAACGGCTACCTTGTTTTCAAAATTTATCAAAAACCGTTCGTTATGACGCAAAATGAACTCCGCCGTGTGTGTTAGAGTAAGGATCTGGCAGTAAATCTTTCTGGTTTCCAGTTGATGAATCTGGACCGTTCATCAATAATTCTCATCAAAAGTGTCCGCCCAGAACTGAAGATTCTGATTGGACGGACAGAATGGAATCCTCCTTTGCATCACCAACCCACAGAGCATCCCTCCTCCGCCGTCGGATTTGGGACACTTCTTCTTCCCAGCGATATCTCTGACACAATTCCAGTCCTTCAGCACGGTCGAAGCCGCCGACGAGGATGAGGTAGTAGAGTCGGCGCCGTCGGATAGATCCAGCGAGGATAGATCGCAAGATTCGCAGCCAGACGATTGCTCACTCCTCTTGGATTCGTCGCGGATCATCTTACTCTTGCGTGGCTTCTCCTCGCGCATTTCCTTCTTTACCATCTCGCGAAAACTAATTGCCGGTGTCTTCTTCAAAATCGGAAAATCCGACGAATCATAGACCGCGACGGCAATGTTGAGGACGCCGTGAAATCGCCCGGAAGGGCGACGAATTTGGACAGCAGTGAAGGCAGGGGTTCCCGTCATTGTATTGGAGGCGGAGGGGCAAGAACTGAGGAGAAACCTCACAGTTCCAATGAGGAAGTCTTTGAGATACCCGGCGGCGTAGATTTCCACAGAGACGGCGGAAGTTTCGCCGGAGATGAAGCCACTGGATACTCGGAAAAGAAACTTGTCGTTCCATGTAGGGTTTTCTCCGCCGAGCCGGTCAATTCGGGTTCGGAGCTTGTTTGAGGGGTCGACCCATGCGATGGCGTAGGCCTGCATACGGCGCAGATTAGCAGATACCGGCTTCAAACTCTGCGCAGAGATCAAGTTGATCTCTAGAATCTTCATCTCTTTCTCCATTCTGCAGATTTTGCTCTCCTCTCTGAAAATCTTGCGCGTTTTCTCTCTTTGTTGTCTAACTGTTTCTTGGTTCTTTTGTGAGAGAGAGAGACTTGAATACCCCTCCTCCTCTATATTACAGCCCGTAATTTTGCTAAGGGTGCCATGGGCTTTAATTTGTTATGGGCTCACTCCCCTCTAAGGAGATGCTTGAGCCAACAAAATATCCGGGCCCATTAAATTAAATCAAATAAGGTGAAGAAACAGAATAACTACTCTACAAATTCATCAATCAGAAGTCAAATACTGTACCACTCACAATATCATAAATTGTCATTAGAATAAGAAATCACACATGAGACGAGAGTAATGTAGCAGGGGTAAGATGATAACCAAAGCTCTTACTATACATTACATGGCAATACATATTAGTCGAAGCTCAAAGAAAAGGGACATAAAATCCGGGGCAGACATTCATCATTGATTGAATTTGACGTCCTTACATTGCTACTCCCGTAGTTCGGTCATTCAGATGGTCGTGGGATGGCTTCTTACACATTGATCCTGACGAGATTACTCTGAACCGTCTCGTTTTCAGTTTCTTTTTCCTTGACAGTTTCTTCTCCAAGTCCTTCACTCTCCCAGAGAGACTAGAAATGGTAGTTAACTGTTCTTGACCTGCTTTAATCAATTTCTCCATCATCTCTCGCAACTTCTCGTTCTCTTCCATGAACTTTTTATTTCCATCTGTCATATCATCGCTATCATGTGATCTCTGGCTTGCAGTAGGAGATGCTGGCAACACAGGTTCGTTCTGAACTACTTCAGTAGCTTCAGCAGGTAAGAATGCTCTCGTATCTGGAGCGTATTGTTCAGAATCTATGGAGCTGTGATGGCATGTAGCAATTACCTCATTCCCACCAGATGGTTCCAACTCCTGCGCCTTTTCCATTTGCAATTTGCTCTCAACAGAAGCCACTACAGATTCACTGATCTTCTCCTTAGCATCCTGTAATGGTAGACAAGTATGCTCATCAGATTCAGCCGTGACATTTCCAAGCTCGTCATCCACGAGCTCAACTGGTTCGATCTTATTGTCCGCCCCGTTATGTTCATTGATGTCAGCCTGTGGTTGTCGAGAAGTGCAATCATCAGATTCAACTGCAGCACGTGCAAGATTATCGTTAGCCATCTCCACTGATTCAATCTTATTTTCCGCTGATTTAAGCACGTTACCACCCGTGTTATCTGGTGGCTGAGAACTGCACTCATCAGATTCAACAATGACATCTCCAAGTTTGTCCTCCAGAAAATCCACTGGTCCAATCAAATCATCTTCCTCTTTAGGTACACCAATTTTAGGTATAATGTTCAGTGGTGGCTGAGAAGTGTCTTCTGCAGGTTCGGCTCTGGCATCTCCAGGTTTATCTTCCAGCACCTCCTTGGACCCATTATTGTCATCTGCTTCATGAATCTTGACAGACTCATCAGGACTCATTTCTTCTCCTTCAGCATGCACCAGGATGTCATTTGGTTTAGCCACCAACTTCTCATTAAGCTCAATATCCTCTCTGTTGTGATCATTTCTAACTTTGTCCTCAAGTGCTGTACTGCCTGATGATGCTTTTGATCCTTCTTGCTGGGTATCTGGTATTAACACATATTCCATCTCCTTTGTTTGCTGGCCATGTTCAATGCCTCCTTGAACATCAATATCATCATCCAGCACTCCACAAGGTAACTCAGTCAATCCAACCAGAGATGTAGCACCATCTATTGTTGAAGAATCTGTCTTCCCATGTCCAGATTTGACCACTGGAACTGAGGTTGACTGTTCAACAATGCCTCCTTGAACATCCATATCATCATCCAACACTCCACAAGGTAACTCGGTCAATTCAACTGGAGATGTTGCCCCATCTATTGTTGAAGAATCTGTCATCTCATGTCCAGATTTGACCAGTGGAACTGAGGTTGACAGTTCATCAGTTTCCTGCACGTCATAGTTCTGCTCATATCCTTGTATATCCTCTGGTTTAGGTCCAGCCCCAGTCTGTTCGACACCATAATTCCATAATATTTCCGTAGATCTGTTATCCATGCTTTCACCGGGCTGTTCCTCAACCAACATTGATTCTGATATTTCCACGCTCTCAGACTGAGACCCCCTCTCAAGCTGATTGCGACACGACTCGACCACATGAGTATCCTCCAGCAAAATACTCTCAGCAGAAGTGTTTTCTGCGCCTTGCACACCTTGGACAGATGCATCGTCTTTGATCTCCTCGTGTACTGCATCTGCACCTTCATCGCCTCTGCTACTTGACTCTAGCGCGAGTGGAGCTTCAGGCTTCTTATTTATCAATGAGTCCAGCCGCTCCTGAAGACTCACAAGCTCTCTAGTGGCAGATTTTCTGATATCCCTGATGCTTGGGTGCAAACCCTAAGCAACAAAAAAGAGACACACAATCAGTCATAATACAAACCTTTACGAGTAAGGAAAATAGGAAGTCCAAAGGGAGCAAAAAGGACACACATGTAACTAGTAGCCAAAGGTTCAAATACAGGCAACAAGAAGTTCATTAACCATTATCCACCTTAAAGCATTATAGATACTGAATAAAAAACTATAAGTTCCTTTAGCAAATATATGAACTAGAACAATTAAATAAAAGAATAGTTTAGTGGATAAACAATTTTTTAAGATTGCTTGACAAATATTACAAAAGTGAGATATTGCAGATTTCCAAATAAAATTAGCTAATCTTTCAATCGGTTTATATAACATACCTGAATTGTGTCCAGGTTTAGCAGCATACTCATTATAGTTTCTCCAATCATGTGTATCAGCTTACTGTCTCGCGGGATATCAGAAGCTCTTCCATCTCTTGAATTTGATGCCTTATCCCAGCTATCTGCTCTCGCACTTTGGCTATTTGCTTCAACTTCTTCAAAGGCTCCCATTTGCGGACTGCAAATCCACGATATGCAGACTGGATAGCAGTAGCTGCTTCTGAATCTGAAAGATCTTTTCTTCTGGGGTCCTTTACTGCACCAAAAATTACGTCCTCACCCCCAGAGAGTTCTTTATTCTTCTCTATGCGAGAACCAGTTTCACCTGATACATCTGCTTTATCAGCTTCCTTACATTCCCCAGAATGCTTCTTGTCTTGGGATCTTGATCTTTCATCAGCCTGGTTTGCTGCACTGTCCTTTCCACAAGTAACAGGAAGAGTCATAGAAGTTTCTGCATTCACGTCCACACGTCCTCCCTTCTCAGTTTTCCTTTGCGTAACCCCAATAGTCTTTTTGTTGGTTGTCTCTTTCTCATACTCATTGTCGTTGGTTGATGTTGGCTTCACAGTTTCTGTTGAATTGTGGACTCTGTTTGCTTTATCAGACGACTGATTCAACTTCCCCTGGTCACTTGGAGGACTGGGAGACCTTGAGCTTCCATTAGTGTTTTTCCTCCTTGGCAAGGGATCAACTCTCAGACAAACAGGAGGCAATTTAGATGCTTTCGGGGGAGAGGGAGACTTCCTTTTGGAAATTCCTTCAGATTTTCTCTTATCTACATTATGAACATTTTTCACTGAGTCATTGCTTTCTTTTTTCACTGAATTATCGCTTTCTTTTGCTTTACAGTTGCCTGAATTGTCCTCTTCATTAAGCTGTTCAACTTGCTTCACTGGAATATCCTTTGTCCTTTTAGGCATGTTGCTGTTAGTATGCTCCTGGTCCACTTTGAAGGTTTCCCCCGCATTATTCTTAACCGTTTCTTGGCTTGGTTCAGAACCAACATTATCCACCTTAGATTCTTTCGTTTCCATTTCCTCAGGCTTGTAAGGCATCCAGAATATTGGAAATGGAAAGTGACCGTTAGCAGCATCTTGTTGGTTTTGGTTTCTCTCCGGGTCTTCCCTTTTCTGCTTTATTGATCCCAAGTTAGCCACATATTGAGGAAACCATCCATCCCAAACAGTTGGTTTCTGATCAGTGATTTTTGAATTGTCATTGGAGTCCTTCCGATCCTTGTGCTCGGAGTACTTAACTTCTTGTGCTCCTTACTGTTCATGTAATCAGGTGGAAACCACACAATTGGATACCGATAGTTCTTGGATTGAACAGGAACCAAGCATTCATTACTTTTACTTTCACGATTAGGAACCTCTTCTTCAATCCTCACATTGTTCTCTTCTTTCTTGTTGCAAGGATGATTAGGACACCCGCAACAGTGGTGATCGTTTGACATATTCTTTTCATATTCATACCGTGGGAGCCCAATCGAATAGTCCGGAACAGGATAAGGAGTCGGATGTGATGATTGGAAAGGTGGATGGTGGTAAGCTGTTGGAAAATGAGAATAGGTGGGTCTCCAAGCATAGTGGGCCGCGAAATGGTTAGGATTACAGCAGCCATGGCCATGCACGGGGTAGGAATAGCCGTAAGTAATACCCCAAGGACAACAGCCATAATTCACCGGAAAATGAGCTGGATCGGCATACGTTTGAGTTGGGACAGCGTCAGTATTCGGGTAATAAGCTGTGCAAGGTACTTGACCCCTCTGGTAGGGATAGGACTGCATGCATCCATGAACAAGATCCATATATATATATATATATATATCCCGAACTCAAAAAAGCTAGTAGATTTTCAAAGGTGGGCCTGTGGTTTTTACCGTGTTGCAAAAAGAAGATCAGCAAATATCATCTGCAGAACAAACAGAGTTTTAACATGCATTTTTATCACAAACACATACAAAAGCTAATGATCAACAAAGAAAATGTTATAGTCACTTGATCTAAAAGCTTAAACTAATAGATCAGACTATTTTTATATTATTTATTATTATAACATGCCTCTCAAATGTAGGCTGAATTTTTACTTTTTCCCATCAAAACCTAATACTTGCATATATCACTAAATTGGGTAATGCATAAATTTAAACCCAGCACTTTTATCTACTCTTAAGGCTACTTGATCAAAAAGTTTAAAATGATAATCGAACCATATCTTCAACAAAAAGAACAGCAAAGTAACAGCAACCGCTCAGAATACTTTGGAAAGCCAAATCATAATAACTGACACATCACCTTACCAATATCTTTATCCAAGTCTAGATCATTTTACAGCATTATATCTTTCATTAAGTATATATCAAATGTTAGAATAGTACAGTGCCCTGAATCCAAAACTTTTCCTGTTTCCTACCAGTGGAGTTCTCCAACAACCAAGTGAGCATAACGTTATCAACACCCACAAGTGAAGAATTCTGCACGAATACTTCCTATCTCTGATCATTCAACAAACTTGTAGAAACATACTCTAATCAGATCACCAATTAGGAAAACTAAACTCTCAAATGTGACATCAAATTCATTACTGATCAAACTTCAAAGGTAAAGGGTTCTGAAGTAAAAACAGAAGAGTAAAATAAAATAAAATAAAATTAAATTAAATTAAATTAAACTAAAAGAAAAATTAAACAACAAATTCCATGATAACGGTTGAACCGATACCTAATCAAAGGGTAGAACAACAATGTATTCAATAAGTACTTACAAATTAAGAAAGCAGAAAAATCCTTCCAAACGTCCACAAATCCGGATGACTGAGTGCTCGGAGCGATCGATCCACCAACCCGAAACGAAACAAAATTTTGAGAGAGCTTTTCTCTGATCAGTAATCCAACGTTGCTGAAAGCCTGAAATTTGATTATTTCACGAGATTCAAATGCTCGCAGATTTGTTGAATATATACAAGAGCATGGAGAGGAAGCTCTTCTATCAAATTCGAGATCTTTCGCGCAATTCAAACGGTCGAATTGTCTGGAATTTGGATGCCACGTGGAATTGGAGGCAGTTATTTGCTGTGTGCGGGTGCAGCATGAATTCTAGAAACTGACGTGGCTGAATTTAATTCGTGAAAGTGGTTTGGGAACGGTGACGCCCTAGATTAAACACCTGCCGACGGGCGACGCGACGACCAAACTTTATCCATAAAATATTCTATTTGGATAATTTTCTACATACGTCACCTAACATTCAATAAAATTTCAATTAGGTCACTAAAGTTTAATTTAAAAATCGTTTCAATTTTAATCAAATTACTAAACTTCAATTTGTTTTCTTCAAATTTCAAAATTCACGTCATACTATCTATTAAATCCTTTTTTTTCCCTTCTCTTTTTTGAACAGAGAATTGTCAAGGAGGTGATCATTTTTTATTTTTTATATAGTACTTTGTTCGGGCTTTATTGGTACGTCAATTCAATAAAAGATTAATTAGAACATTGTATTGAAAACTTAAAACAAAAATGTTGACCTTAACTTAAGCATCAAACAAAAGTCGAATTTGAGCATCGTAGGACAAATAGTTGCCATCCAGACCGGAAAACCTCCCAACGTGCAAGGCGTTTCTTAAACAAAGCACGTTCGGACTCTAAAGTATTCATTCGATAAATTGTTAGCTTCTAGTAACATTTACAAGCCAAAAAAATAAATAAAACAGAAAACAAAAACAAAAAAGGAGGTTCTGGTGTACATTTTCAGAGACATCAACGGGTCAGAAGGTTGCTACCACGTAGAATAGCTTAAAAATACATAAAATCTACTGAATTTCTACAAGTAAAAATTAAAAAATGGTGTAAGAAGGATTAAATTCATTGAATGAATTCTATGAAGGTGTTTTAGGTGGATGATAATTACTCACAAGATGAATGAATTCTATGCAATGGCCGTTGAATTTCCCTCCATCTTCTTCTCTGGAACAGGCTTCACATACTTGCCTATCGTTCTTTGATGTGTTCGATTCCTTATCCGATGGATTTTGTCTCTACTTTGTTGTCTCTTACTTTCCCTTTCTCTGTTTCTCATACTCCTCTCCTTTTCATAAATACCTTGACAAAAGACTTCGCCGGTCAATGGCCATAGCCACCGTTTCTTTGGGTGGTCAGAATCAGACTCCTCAGCTAGGTCCTCATCCATGCTCTTGAGAGTGCTGTATTGAAACCACTTGATCCACATTTTACCTCTCCGGCTTCTTAACTCGTGCTGTTCTTGCATGAAACCCGTGTTTGGGTCCACATACACCATTCTTCTCGCACTGTGGTACGCCCAAACATTTACCAGTAACTCGAGCAAATGGGAGTAGCAATGCTTGTCCTACCAATCACGTCATAATCCCAAGATATAAATAAAACCACAGGGGGCCATACAGGTACATAAATACTTTTTAAGACATTCACAGAAAACCAGCCCAGTTTAGAGGAAGTAAGTTACCTTGGAAACACTCAGATAACAATGCCCCGTTTTATGGTGTTCATCGTAGAATTGTTCATCAAGTGCATTCACAAACATTCTGCAAGTGTGAAGTCGATAGAAGTTAACAATCCTATGTTCAAGCCATCTCCTAGGTGACCAAAGAATCGAGAATTGATATAGAAGTAACTAAAACCAGACAGTGACATCTAGTTCAACCTGTAAGCCGGCAAACAGGTATTCAAGCCACTGCTGGTCACTCCATTACATCATTTCAAAAGAAATGAGTCAACCCCAACCCTCTCCCCCCCCCCCCGGCAGGGTGACCTAATGCTTTTCTCAAATCTACAACCAGGTCACTTCTCATAAAAATAGATACTATAGATTGGAATAGAGATATGGTAAAAATTCGAACCTCGAGAACATTACAAACTCTAGGAAAGACCGAGTAGGCAAAGCCCAGCAATGCATGACAGACCAAGAGCCTTCAGCTATAGGCATCATGGGAAGGGTAGTCAAGTTATGTTGTATCCCATACATCTTCTTAAGAGACTCGGAGAATGCAGACCTAAAAAACGAAACAAAATAAATCAAGTTTAACATCCATCTGCTGGTTTTGGGACTCAAATCATATAAAGAAGCTCATGAAAAACATACGGAGAGGAAATAATTATATTAACATGACAACTCATACCTGCAATTTCCGGCATTCGTAGCATCACAGAAGGACCAGAAATCCTGTTTTAGTGGGTTCCTCATGTCCATGTCTAAACAGGCCCAAAAGTATAGACTGTCACCGTGTTTTCGTGATTCAATAGCATCCAATAACGATCTCTCAGCAGACTTGGATAAAGATACCTGGTAATTTCCAAATGTTAGATATGAAACAACATTTCTTTCAAGAAAAAAAACTGCAACTGATTTTTTCTTTTAAAATGCAAAGCTGACGCTTAAAGCCAGAATACTTGCCAACTGGGATTAAAAATAAGTAAAAGTTATTTCAACTATTTTATGTAAAAATATGTTCTGGAAATGTGTCCTAATAACAAAATAACTTTTCCCTTAGGCATAGAGGTTGCTTTGGAAAACAAGTAAAAATAAAAATAAACCTAACCTTAGCATCATCGTAATAAGTTATTTCCAACACCCAGTGGGAAATTATATATTTGAAACCTTGCATGCTTAAATAAATTTATCTCTGAGTGAGCTTTTTAAGCTTAGCCAAACACATTCTCAATATGCAAGAACATTTTATTATCAATAATGGATCATGTACCTCCCGTGCCGTGGCTCTCCAAGATTGGAATCCTATCCAAGCATTTCTGTGTATGCGGTCGATCCTGTTTGCAATAGCAAAAAAGGCTCCATATTCTCCCAAGACATCTCGAAAATAAGGGTTATTTAATATGGGAAGACGAGATGGCAGATCTACATCATCAGCTCCAGGTCTTCGGCCTTTTGTAGACTGCAATCAGTCAGAAGATATTTCTAGTCAGATTGAAGCGAGAGGATTATCTATAAACCTGGAGAAAAGTAAAATGACTCAGATATATCTATTATAAAATGCTGAAGCAATGTTGTGACTACCAACAAGCACTATTCTGAGCATTTTCTGCCCTTTTAAAGAAAATATTGGATGTGATATAACCAAAAGAGTCTATTAAAAAAAAAAAAAAAAAAAAAGAATCCAAAGGATAGGCACTTTATTTTAGCAGCAGATGAAAGCCACCTAGTTGAAGGAAATATATAGTTCTTGCTGATGAAGCAGAATACTCACCAACCCAAGTCCGCGATACAGTGAACTACGGTGCAAAAAGGGCCAAGTTCCTTCTCCAAAGTAAGGTTCATAGATACATAACGGCTGACCTGTCCTCTCAAGGTCTCCTTCATCTCTTTCATGCAAGGACCTGTCAACCCTTCTCGCATTCCGATATACTTCATCCCATGATCCCCGAGGTTGATCAGTTCGGTCCTTCAACTGCATTACATTTCAAAGTAAAAGAAATTGTCACAAGAGAGAAGGTTGCTTAGGTTCTGCAAACTCTCAGGCTGCAGAGTACAAAGGGAGAAAAAAACCAAGTTAACGTACCTCGTCTTCCTCTCTTTTTCTTCTCCCATTAGCCAGATCAATTTGTTTTTGCTCCTCCCAAATACTGTACAAAAAGGTATCATTTGTAGTTGTCGAAGACATAGGATTCACCCAATGAAAATGGTCAAATTGTTTCCCAAACTTGTCCAAATATTTCTGGATCTTCCAGGTTTTGTTCTGAGAATGTGTATTATCTATTGCTTCAAAGAGACGTGTGCTCTTCCGATCTGCTTTCGATTTGGTAGATATCTCTTGGGCAGTCTTGGGGACGACAACTTCAGATGGAAAAGTGAGGATCTTTTCAAGCAGGGAAACATATCCAGTCCTACTTTCCAAAGCCATCAGGTTCTTAGCTGTACCTTTCCCGATTGATGCAGCATTCTGGGCTAAAAGAGAGAGTTTTCCATTTGAGATCAGTTGAAGCATGATCTTTGTCAGGACCCTAATATCCTCCTTTGGGAAAAGAAATCCGTTCACCCTGTCATCAATCTAAAATTTGCTGCTGATTCAGTTAGACAATTCGAAAATGAAAACTGCACTATAAAGGCACAAAAGAATTAAGGATTCCATAATGACCATGCATCTCAAATAGCATCAAGAGCTCAACCAAAGTGTCGTGACTTAACCCATTTGCCATCACTTTGGAAAGGCCATCTCAAGAATAATTTGATTCAACTGAGACACATTCAGCCTCAAACTGAGCTATAACAGACAAAGACTCCATCTATTAATAAACAGCAAAAGTAGGTAGAACATCTACTTTTGTGTGTTGCAGGTTACTAGAGAAAAAATAGTAAGGATACCTACATATTTCCGGATCATCAACAGATCTGGTGCTATTACAGGTTTCTCTAAGCACATGGCTTTTTGCAAAATGTCCGGAAAAGATTGCTCTTCAAGGAAAGATCCATAAACCACAAGGTCAGCAGTAAGCAGTACGCTGTTAATATCCTCATCGAAGGCAACATGCTTCACCGTTTCTTTTGGATATCTCAAGTTTAATGCAATGGTCTACAGCATAACATTTAGAAAGCAAGGTGAAAAGAAAATTAGTTGAGTGCTCCACTTCATTTTATGAAATATCAAGAAGTTCTATTTGCTATATCAAAAAAGAAACTAGAAAGGGGGACTAAAATGCGATACCTCCAAAGCACTACTGTAGTTACCAGTTGAATCCCCAGTTAAGATGATGATTTTGAGATGGGAATTCAAATTACGTGCACTTTGGAGGTCCAGAAAAACCGGATATAACGCCTCCAAAACTAAGGCATGCTCCAGCCAAAGACCTTTATACAAAAGTTGACTGCTAACAACAGCCACCACAAAATCGTCCAGCTCATACTCTAAATTCGTTCGGAGATTGTCCTTTGGCAAATCCAGAATCTTATTGGCTTCCCAGGCTTCTGCAGGTGAACCCGGAATAACAATGTAGTTCCCCGGGTCACATGCTGAATAAGCCATCTAGAAGATGTATAAACAGAGAGGAACAGTTATCAGGATGGTCTTGTTAACTATTTCCTGGGAATATAAAGCATAAAGCATTTGAATAATGAAAATCAGGTCTTCAAATATCCAGCAAACTCATGGCGTATTTTCAGCCTTGAGTCATTCAAAGCATAAAAGAAAGGAAGAGTTCCAATAGCTTTATAACTCTAATGAGATAACTACAAACCACAGAAAAATAAATACACTCATTGTATGGCTACGCATACAAGCAGAGGTCTGATCAGATAACCAAAACCATGGAACAGAACCGCGCATTTCGCTTCAAAATCAATATACAGTCTTTCCTGTCTACCTCAGTTGAAGGAACAAAGTTTTCCTCCTTTTCTACTTAAAATGAGAAATATGGACATAGACATGCCAAGCTATTAATAATGTATGAAATTTAATTAACAAATGGACATATTTTAGTATTACTAATAAGCCCACATGTCCAGAAATATGAGTAAATAAGAAAAAAGAATTTGCAATTGATAAGTACCGGCACAATATAATTTGGGAAGACAATGACTCTGGCCCTGCTGAAGACTTTTCTCCAATTACTAACAAGCTCAATCTGGCCGTTTGATACATACTGTCTCAACTGAGCACCAAGTATTTGTTCATGAATGGTCCATATAAGTGGTACGTTTTTAAAAGGTTCCTGCATAAGACTGTAACAAGTAAAATCTTTCATTTGATAGGAAAACGATATTGTCGGCCACATAAGGCAAACAATTGCAGAAGAAGAGAACAGATGGAAAAAAGTAACAAGCTACCCTTGGTACAGCTCAGTTTTATAACTGGTGCTCATTAAGAGCTTTTTTTTTTTTTTTTTTTTTTTTGGGAAGGGCATTAAGAGCATGTTTTGTTAAGATGGAAAAATAAAGCTACTTATAAGCACATATATTTTGCCATGGATTTTCTAACAGGTTTAAGTTGGAAAGAAGTTGTTTGCTTTGAAAGCAAGGCAATGTAAGCCTTAAAATAGGTAAACTTTTTGCTTAAGATTAAAGAATGTATAGCATTAGTACATGGTTTGTTAAAATGACTTAAGAAGTACTTTCACCTTTTTTAAGCTTAGAGAAACATGCTCTCACTTTGCAGATGAATAATATGTGGACACGTGTGGAAAAAAGAGAACAATATTTTGGGCGAGTCTCTGTTGGATTACTAAATAAAGAATAGTGCTTACCAAGTAAACACACCCACAGCTTTAAGAGAATTCACAAGTATGCCATCATAGCTGCAAAGGAGAACCACAATAATTAGAACTGTCATTACACTTTCAGCTTTCTTATTCAAGTCTAAATTTACCGTAATATGAGAATTAAATACTAAGTTCTGCTTTCTCAACAAATTAACAAACCACCATGTGCCACATAAACTAAAGGCTCATGAAAGTCAAGTAACCATGCAAAAAGCAGCAGATTCGATTCGTGGAAGAAAGATCGCCTGAACATTCAGAGTGAAATTATTTATAGCTTAGTTACGGTAAACGAAGCAAACCAATTTACTAACTGTTAAGTGATCAGAAATTTGATTAATAAAAGATAACTCGAAGCGACAGCAATACTCTCTGATTTTAATCTGAAAGTGAAGTGTAATAATACCCTAAAGAAATACCTCAATTATCCACATTTCTTCCTTTTCTCCCAACCAGAAATTCATAAATACTGCACTTTAAGAGGTTTCATCCTTTGAAGAGTAATTATGACTACATAAATTAAGGTTAATTCTAGTGGCACCTCCTTTCAAAAAAAAAAATTCTAGTGGCACCACAAGGTACCAGAGAACATCAAAATTGAACCAGAATGTGATAGAACCGGTGGCATGACGGTTGTCTATTATCGACAACTTTTTAAGAATAAAATATTAAAAATACAATTTAGCATGAACTATATCAATATCTTGATTTCTGAAGGATAAACATACTTCAGCCAATCTATAGTGCACTTTGTAGTCTCATTGTTTGCAATTACGTTAGGTGGAAGTCCAATGTCTCTCCAAACAGCACCTACCGGGCCATCTTCCAGGGAGAATACCTGAAGACATAAAAATATGTATAATATTAAACAACATGTAACACACTTGGGATATTATGGAATTGGCAAGGGCATTTGTATCCCAATTATAATGGATTTCAATTATAATTGGTCGCCAAACAGGACCCTTAATCTAATGGTCAAAACACTTCCTGATTAAGATCTACCCAAACACCCCAATTAGATCATGATTAATTGCTGATGTAATATTTAACCACAAACCTTGCAGCGCTTTATCAGTTAAAAAACATGTAAAGTGAGTGCAAATATGTCATGGTTACAGGAGTCTATCCATTGCATATAGGCTTTAAGGGACTCGTAACATGGATCAGGGGCCCAGCTAATGTGTGAAACACTCCGCCTGGGGAGTACGGTTGCAAGACCGAAACTCAGAGGAATTGACCCATTGATGGGAAGAAGAATGGAATAGGTGAGCTAGCAGAATCGAAGCGCTTGGGATACTTTGAAATTGACACGTGCACTTATAGCCCAAATGCCCAATTATAATGTATTTTGATTATAATTGGTTGCCAAATGGACCCTTAACTAATCCAAGGGTCAAAACTCATTCTAATTAAAATGTACCCAAACACCTCCCAGTTAACTTGTATGGTTCCGAAGTCCATCCTCTCACACTTGAACTATCCCAAATACCACAAAGAAACCATCAGCTCCACCTACTGCTGATACCACATCCTTTGTTTAGACTGCTGTCAACCCCCTCAGCTAACCACTTGAGATCAAACCACTAAAATACAAGAATCTGAGCTGAAGGTTATCACATCACCTATAGAGCTCGGGTGACTTTCCAACAAGCTTGATGTCAAGGAGGCTAAATCCATTGTTTAAGCGATTTAAATACATTCCCAATTCATCCACCCATTAATCCCCCCCCCGGCGCAAAGGTCTAAAACTGAGTAAATGCCAATATCAGATTCATCTGAAGTAGTGTAACACCAAAACTGAAGAAATGCCAATGTCAGATTCATCTGAATAGATCAAATCCTAATTTAATAATTGCAAGTGACTAAATGGCATCTCCAATCACATAAGATCTGTCTGCCATCCAACCTCAATAGTTTACATTGATGAAACCATACTTCATCAAGAAAGGATCCTCCCAAAATGTTACAGATTAGGCCCTAATTCCTCCACCATGAGAGCAATAATATCGTGTAAAATCTAAAAACAAAGAATTCAAAACACGAAGATTTCTCGACTGTTCAGCCTAAAAATGAGAATTACTTACACTTGACACAACAGATTTCCAGACAGTACTGGTTTCTTGACTCTCATAACACTCAAATCAGATCACTGAAAGAATCTTTTACATAATATAAATAGTAAATTAACCTTTTTCATCTGTGTACTATAGAACATCCACCCATCTAGTATATTATGTTTGCACTCCTTTCTCAAACAACCAAGACAAACCATTCAATTTGAGCATGCCAAAAATTAACAATAGAATTATGTTCTCAATAATGGATATCAAAATAGAAACATGCAACCTAGAAAGTCACCTACAGTCCATTTGCTCTCGACACCATAGGCAAAACTAATAAACTAGAACATATAGTAGATTGTCTTCAAAAAACGCTATTACACTTAAGAGATGCCATGACAAGAGGCAGACAAGGATCGAAGACATCCAATTTGCCTAAACAATTACCCTACTTATGAAATGCAAATCTCTAGTAAAATATTACCTCAATATCATATCCAATATCTCGAAATGCAGTTGCAATTGTAACCATGAGTATATGATATGGATCCACCGACAAATCTCCAAAAACCTGCAAGCAAGGATCAAAACAATTTCATACTAAGATGCAACTAACATTCAATGCGGCCCCAATAACATACAACTTAATGGAAAAAAAAATAAAAGAATAAAAACTCAAATCTACTTATAGAAGTTCCCATAACGAAAATAGCAAAATCAATAAATCAGCATCAAAAAATTGAAACAAAAATTAGTGGAAAAAATAAGTGACACCTACCACTGCAAGCTTGGGTTTTCGATATCCAAACCGCAGAACTTTTGTTGAAGCAATAGCTTCATTGAACTCTTTAGCATCCCTCTGAAACTTGGCAGATAAGTTTAGAGGCTCAAACTTGATATCCTCCCCAAAATCCAACTCCTTTAAGAATGCCAAATCCCCGTAATCATAGTTTTGCTCAGATTTTTTTTCCTCGACAACGGATCCAGGCAAGAAGAACATCTGGAACAGGAAAACGAAGAAGAAGAAAACGGCGACTGTGCAAATGCATTGTAAATAGTCAATCTTCTTGAAAAGCACGAATCTTGCGAATCTTGATCTGGGTCTTTGCCCAAATAATCCGTTAAAGCTATTATTCCTCTCTGATGAAGAGCGCAACAGATGGAAATCCCTCTTCAATGGCAGCCCACTATCCAGTGAACCCATTTACACTCCCATCAATAGAGTACCAAAATTTATTCACTTAAACCCATAAAATTTAGCTGTATGCATGCATAGTCAGGCAAATAGCTCATCGAAGTGGGATTTCTAGCGAAGGAAAGTGTTTTTGTTCCTGTTCCTATTTAATTATAATTATCTGCATCTACTATAAGTTTCCCTAAGAAATAATTCAATGGGATGCTTGTGATCTTCTCAAGTAAATGATGAAGAGAGAGATCAAAGACGGCAACATTAGAGAGAGAGAGAGAAAGAGGTAAATGGCTATACTTTATCAGTTTATTGTCAACGATATATACGCGAAAAGTTTATACGCATAACCGGAGACTGTATAATTTGTGTGTGTGTGTGAGTGAGAGAGACAGAGAGAGAGGAGGGTGTTTATATTGTGTATGTATAGGATGAGCGAGGAAAGGGGGACAATACACCGACGATAAATAAAGGCCGAAAAATATGGGATGGGAGAATCTATGATCCCATATATATAGAAAAATAAAAAATACATAAAAAAGTTTCTTTCTGCTGAGGATTTCTAATATTTTGTTTTTAAGTCTTTATTTCCTTTGACGGTCTTTTTTTAATGGTAAAATAATAACAATTAAATATTAATTGCTCCTGATTTAATGTTTAAATTTTCAGTTCACATCCGGCATTAAAGAACCACACCATGTTTCGTTCATGTAATGCTTGGTGTCAATGTCATCTTGCTCTCATATTGATTTATTTCTATAGAGAAATTTTAAGATAAATTAATTCTATGAATATATACTAGAGTATTGTAGTTTGTTTCATAACTAAATATTAGGGAAGGTTAATTATATTTACAATACTCTTTTTACTAAATACACTACATTTTATTAATCTGGATATATCTCCAATCTTTGTTTTTTATAGCATTTGCGCCCCTTAAATTTTTTTGCAACATTTTTCTTGAATCTTTGATTTAATTTTCATCTCGTGTTCTTAGTAATCGTATATAATGTAACAAACAGAAAAAAAAAAGAATTTCAAAGGCATTTCACTTTTTTTTTCCCAAGCCGAGAATCAATCCTCTATCCATTTCCTTCTCAATTTTCAACAAATCAATCATCCATTATCAGCCTAAAATCACGTCCCCAAATCAACTCTATATCAATCTTCAATCTACCAAAAATTGAGAGAAAAATGGCTTCAATCATTCACCATTTTCCTTCCTCATTCTCCTAAAAATCAATATAAATAGAGGCTACATTCATTTATTTTTCATGCACAACAAAAGCACTCAATATATTTCTCTTGCTCCATTCCAGTTGGCAAGCATCTTTGCTGTCGTCCGACCACCACCAACCACTGCCGAATTGCCACCGTCGAAACAAACCGCCACCACCATCGCCGCTTCTTTGGCCTCAAATGTCCTTCACCCGAACCTCAAGAACACCCAAACCTCATCTATCGAAGAGCCCCCAACAAGCCGACCACACCCCCCGAACTGCCACCCCCGCCGCGAGCACTTCCCCAAACCGCCACCCTTGACTGCGACCTCTCTGCCACACCCACGAACCATCAAACCCAACTCGCACGGCCTCCATTAGCGAATTCCTCAACACCCATAGTCTACCATCACTCCGTCTCACCCTCCCACGCACGCACCCACCCTCTCTCTTCTCTCTTTCTCGCCCTAAAGCCGCTGTTCTAGGTCCCAAATGACAAGAAATTGTCATTTTAAGTTAATTTTAAATCGCAATTTCAGTCCCCCAAAAGTGTTATCCTAGTCATTTTAGTCCAAAACTTAGTTCCTAGACACTAATTGACCCAAAACCCTTATTTCAAGCAAAATCAGCCCCATCTTTACTCCGTTCTTATTTTAGTCCTTCAATTCTCGGAATACCCTTTTCAGCCCAAAAGTTTTGAGAATTTTGTTTTAAGCCTAAACCTTTTGTTGTTCGCCATTTAAGTCCCTACTTTTATGTAACTTTAAATTTTCAAATTTCCTAATTAAGACTAATTATTTTGTAGACGAGGCGCGAGTGTAATTGATCAATTTCAAGACTTTTGCTCAAACTCGAGAAAGCTCATTTGAGGTAGGTTTTTTCTTTTAGAAAAGCTATTTATTTAAAACTTGCGCATTTCTAGTTAACTTATATGGTAATTATGTGTATTAAACTGCGATTATGAGAAGTATGAGATAGACATGAGATTAATTATGAAGAATGAGAATATTTGCTAGCATGAGAACTTGCATATTAAATGCATGAGAACGTGCATCTTGAATGTACGACTTTATCTGAGAACTAAGATTCTATCCTTTTTGAGAACTTAATTGCATGTTTATATGTGATATTGCTATCTAAGTTGACTATTACATACGCTGAACATACTGAGTATTTCTATGAAATACTCACCCTTTTCATAAATTGATAATTTTCAGATTCTGGAGCCGGTGGCGCGTATGATGGTGGATATTAATTTTTGAACCGTCTTTTATTAATTTCAGCATTATTTAAGATTTTATTATCAAGACTTTAATACATTTGATTTGGGAATTTTTTGTAAAGAACAAATTTTATTATTTATCGAAATAAGAATTTCCGCACTTTACCGTTAAATTCAAATGGTCAGATTGTTTGAAAAGTTGTTAGAAAAGATCTAACTAACGTTTCGGGTTTTCAGAACTCGGGGCGTTACAGTTTGGTATCATAGCGGGTCTACGTTTCTGTAGACTTGAAAAAAAATATTTTATATAATTTTTGCTATGTTATCTATTGTTAGAATTCTAATTGAAATGAATAGTCGCAAAATTAAAGGTTTTGTCAACAAGACCTAAACTGTCTAAGGCTGGAAAGGGACTTAAGCGGTCCACGTGACCCCCCTTCCTTCCTGGGAGCCGATAGTTATGCACTATTCAAATTAATTAGAAAGAAAACAACAGATTTTTTTCAAAAAAAAAAAAAAGAGAAATGAAAGATCATCCGCCACCATCCGCTCCGCCAGCTCCAAGTAAAGAAAGACTTTAAGAAATATTTTGGATACTTTTAGAAAGAACCAAGTATATTGAGAAATAAAGAATAAAGACATTGTATCCGATAAAGAATTTAGAAAAGTTTGAGCATAATATATCTTTTGAATATTTTTAGTCCTCAAATTTAACTTAAGAAATTAAGAGAACCCCATTAAGATAGATTTTGCATAATTGGGATTACAGATATGACACGCGGATGGGAACCTAGAGTTGCTACTGTGACTAGAAGGGCATATGAAGAATTTGATAGAAATCCCGAGGAAACCATTGGGGAGCATGTTCAGCGCTTCTACACAACTCTGGAGAAAGCTACTCTCTAGGGGTATCATAGAGATGATACCGATGTCGTTAATGATTTGATTGACACATTTGTCGGATTAGAGCATAAAGTTGCAAGTGACATACATAGGGATTTGTTTCATGTAGATCAGTTGGATCTCACATTAGGCCTTTACTGTGAGACATTGGTGGCATATTTTGATCCCCGCCTAGAACATCTTTTGGAGCAACAAAATGCTCAAGCTCAAGAAGAAGAGGATCCGGAAGAGGATCCACAAGAGGACCCAGAAGAAGAAGAGATACCGGAACCTATTGAGATACATGATGAGGAGATGCCTGAACCAGAGATAGTGTCTGAGCCAGAGTCTTGTATTACTGATAGTGATGATGATGCTTAGATATAGTAGTGGTTTCTTTTCAGTTGCCTAGTTGTATTTCATTTCATTATTGTTACTACCTCATTGAAGGATTCTTAAAATTATTAATAAAAGACCTTTTTATTTTCTACATTGAGTTTATCATTTATTACTACTATTTTTAGTTGTGCGTATTTTCAAAAATATTTTCAAGACATCACAATTTTATTAATATTTATTTTGTAAAGGAAATGACGCACAACAACCAAGCTAACATCATCATAGACCTATTGCAAGCCATCTGAGAACTAGGACAGGCTCAGGCTCAGGCAGAGGCTCCGGCACCCGTAGCTCCTCAAGTTGCTCCGACAGTGCCGGTAATTGAGCAGTTTCGGAGGTACCACCCACCCACTTTCGATGGCGGTGATAACCCTTTGGCTGCAGAGGAATGGTTGCGGACACTGGAGAAAATCTTTAGGTACATCTCTTGTCCTGAAGATCAAAAAGTACTGTGCGCAGAGTTCATACTGGTCGGAAGGGCTAGCCATTAGTGGGACTCGGTGTCACGTACTAGGATGGAAGAAGAACAGCGAAATTTAAGTTGGAGTCAGTTCAAGACTGAGCTTACTGAGAAGTTCTTTCCCCAGGCTCTCAGGGACCTTAAAGAGACGGAATTTCTTAGCTTGGTCCAGGGGAATATGGACTTAACTGATTATGAGAGAATGTTCGAGGAACTTTCGCGCTATGCTCCGTATTTGGTGGAGACAGATGAAAAGAAGGCAAGGCGCTTTGAGAGGGGTCTGGGCCCAGAGATTAGGCAGATTGTGAGTGTCCTTGAATTACCTACCTATCGGAAGGTAGTGAAGAAAGCTCAAGCAGTTGCCTTTTCCGAAGTTAGTTTTGGAGGGCAGCAACCTTATAATAATCAAATGAAGAGGAAGTGGCCTGAACAGAATCAGAACAAGGGCCAGCCCCAGCATAAAAAGCCCAACACCGGACCAAATGGAGATCAGACTGGTGGCACAATTCCTCAATGCCCCAAGTGTAAGAAGTTTCATCGAGGAGAGTGCTTGTGGGGAAAGAGGGTGTGCTACAAGTGTGGGCAACCTGGCCATTTTGCAAACGAATATCGCAATCCGCTAGCCAAGAATCCAGTGCATAATAGGAATGTAGAACAGGCTAAGAAAGGCAAGGCTAGGGTATTTGCTATGACCCATGAGGAAGCTACTGAGGACCCGAATATTGTCGCAGGTATACTAAATATCTCTAGTATTCCTGTTTATACTTTGATTGATTCTGGTGCTACCCACTCTTTCATGTCCACTACATGCCTAGCTAGAATAAACATGGTAGGTGAAAAGATTGATAATATACTTGATGTTAGTCTGCCATCAGGAGGGACTATAGACACCAACAAAATAGTTAGGGTAGTATGTATAGATTTTGATGGAATGGTTATAGGAGCGGATCTATATGTAATTGATATGAAATACTTTGATATCATAATTGGTATGGACTGGCTAAGTAAGAACCACGCAACAATTATGTGTCATGAAAAAGAAGTGACTTTTCGTAAACCTGGAGGAGAGGAGTTCATATTTTATGGGTCCAAGATTAAGGCACTATCCCACCTTATCTCGGCTATGAAAGCAGAGAATCTGATGTCAAAGAATGACTATCTGGGGTATTTGGTAAGTCTGCAAAGTGCGACCTCTGAGGAGGTAATTCTAAGTCGGGTACCAGTGATACGAGAGTACCCTGATGTATTTCCAGATGACCTTCCAGTTATCCCGCCTGAACGGCAATTGGAATTTATAATTGATCTAGTACCAGGAGCTGCACCGGTTTCTAAAGCTCCATACAGAATGGCACCTAATGAGTTGCAAGAATTGAAGATACAATTGGAGGAATTATTAGAAAAAGGATTTATAAGGCCTAGTGTATCACCAAGGGGAGCTCCGGTCTTCTTTGTAAAGAAGAAAGACGGGAGCATGAGGATGTGCATTGATTATAGGGAGTTGAATAAGCTGACGATAAAGAATAAATACCCACTCCCGCGGATCGAGGATCTGTTTGATCAATTGAAGGGTGACAGTATATTTTCGAAGATCGATTTGAGGTCAGGATATCACCAACTGAAAATTAAGATGGAGAATATACCCAAGACGGCATTCAGGACCCGCTATGGGTATTATGAGTTTACAATAATGCCATTTGGTCTGACTAATGCCCCTGCGGCGTTCATGGACCTAATGAATAGGGTCTTTCATCAATATCTGGATAAATTTGTCATTATTTTTATTGATGACATATTGATATACTCAAGGGATGTAAAGCAACACGAAGGCCACTTG
This sequence comes from Nyctanthes arbor-tristis, assembly GCA_963692815.1. NCBI lineage: Eukaryota > Viridiplantae > Streptophyta > Magnoliopsida > Lamiales > Oleaceae > Nyctanthes > Nyctanthes arbor-tristis. Next base: position 2,651 of record CAVNYN010289374.1, on the reverse strand, counting down.
AGGGCTGTGTTGGAAACTTTGCGAGAGGAGAGGCTCTACACTAAATTCAAGAAATGTGAGTTTTGGTTGGAACGAGTTGGCTTTTTGGGACACATTGTGACAGCTAGAGGAATCGAGGTGGATCCTTCTAAGGTGGAGGCAGTAATGAATTGGCCAAAACCTGCTAATGTTGGAGAGGTCCGGAGTTTTCTTGGATTAGCCGGTTATTACCGGAGATTTATAGAAGGCTTCTCTAAGTTAACAGGTCCTTTGACCCAATTGACTCGAAAAGCAGTTAAATTTCAGTGATCTGATAAGTGCGAACATAGCTTCAAAATGTTGAAGGATCGATTAATAACGGCGCCAGTTTTGACTATACCTGATGGTTCTGATGGCTTTGTCATCTACAGTGATGCATCCAAACTCGGGTTAGGTTGTGTGCTAATATAAAAGGGTAAAGTGATAGCTTATGCATCAAGGCAATTGAAGCAATATGAGCAGATTTATCCAACGCATGATTTGGAACTCGCAGCAGTGGTGCACGCTTTGAAGATTTGGCGTCACTACTTATATAGGAGCAAGTGCGAAATTTACACCGACCACAAGAGCCTAAAATACTTCTTCACTCAAAAGGAGTTAAACATGAGGCAACGACGGTGGTTAGAATTGGTGAAAGATTATGATTGCACCATACATTACCACCTGGGTAAAGCTAATGTAGTGGCTGATGCCTTAAGCAGAAAAGGCACAGGTCAACTGTCAGCCTTGGGTACAGTACATGAACAATTGATTCGTGATTTTCAGAATTTGCTGATTGAAGTGATGACATCGGCTACTCGAGGGTCTAGTAGGCTAGCAGGCTTAACAATCAAGCCTGATCTGAGAAATCGAATTATACTCCCACAGAAAGGTGACAAATTTATAGAGAAAATGCGAGTTGATATCGGAACTAATAAAAGAGTTGGATTCGAAGTTGTAGCAGACGATGCTTTGATGTTTAGAGCAAGACTTTGCGTTCCAAATGACGAGCCCATTAGGAATGAGATCTTGAGTGAAGCTCATTCTGCCCCGTATGCGGCGCATCCTGGTAGGACGAAGATGTATAGAGATCTGCGTGAAACGTTCTAGTGGAGAAACGTGAAAAGGAGCATCGCAAAGTTTGTGTCAAAATTTTTAGTATGCCAGCAAGTTAAAGCAGAACATCAGAGACCTTCGGGACAATTGAATCCTTTGGAAATCCCCGAATGGAAGTGGGAGAAAGTTTCCATGGATTTTGTGGTTAGCCTTCTGAGGTCGCCCAAAGGTCATGATACCATTTAGGTTATAGTCGATCGACTTACCAAATTGGCTCATTTTCAACCAGTTCGGATGACTTACAGTTTGGATCAGCTTGCTCAGATTTATGTTAGGGAGGTTGTTCGACTCCATGGGGTGCCAGCGTCCATTGTATCAGACAGAGATCCTAGGTTCACTTCGAGGTTTTGGAAAAGTCTCCAGACAGCTATGGGGACCAAGTTAAATTTCAGTACAGCTTATCACCCACAGACGGATGGGCAGTCTGAACGGACTATTCAACTGTTAGAAGACATGTTGAGAGCTTGTACACTAGATATGGGACGCAAATGGGAGAGGCATCTACCATTGGTGGAATTTGCCTATAATAATAGTTATCATGCAACTATCGGTATGGCTTCGTATGAAGCTTTGTATGGTCGACGTTGTCGTTCTCCAATTTATTAGGATGAGGTTGGTGAGAGAAAATTGTTAGGACCAGACCTAGTTCAGAAAATGGTTAAGAACGTTGATAAAATCAGAACGAGAATCAAGGCAGCTCAAGACCGACAAAAGAGTTATGCGGATAAGAAAAGAAAAGATATTGAATATCAAGTTGGAGATAAAGTGTTTCTTAAAGTAGCCCCTATGAAAGGTGTTTTGCGATTTGGGAAAAAGGGAAAGTTGAGACCTAGATTCATTGGACCTTTCGAAATACTTGAGAAAGTTGGAAATGTGGCTTATCGACTGGCTCTACCACCAGAGTTATCTGCAGTACATAGTGTGTTTCATGCCTCCATGCTTAAGAAATATGTCCACGACCCCAGCCACGTAATCAGTACCCAGTCAGTGGACGTGAGAACATATTTAACTTATGATGAGATGCCAGTCCGTATTTTAGAAAGAAAGCTACAAACGGTCAAGAGACGAGAGATTCCTTTTGTCAAAATCCAGTGGGATAAACACGGGGTTGACGAGGCTACTTGGGAGAAAGAAGAAGATATACTAACCAAGTATCCTGACATCATAGACGTTGTAAGTTAAATTTTGAGGACAAAATTTTTTTAAGAGGGTAAGGTTGTAACAAACAGAAAAAAAAAAAGAATTTCAAACGCATTTCACTTTTTTTTTCCGAAGCCGAGAATCAATCCTCTATCCATTTCCTTCTCAATTTTCAACAAATCAATCATCCATTATCAGCCTAAAATCACGTCCCCAAATCAACTCTATATCAATCTTCAATCTACCAAAAATTGAGAGAAAAATGGCTTCAATCATTCACCATTTTCCTTCCTCATTCTCCTAAAAATCAATATAAATAGAGGCTACATTCATTTATTTTTCATCCACAACAAAAGACACTCAATATATTTCTCTCTTGCTCCATTCCAGTTGGCAAG
>CAVNYN010289372.1:0-25821 GCA_963692815.1 Nyctanthes arbor-tristis | reverse complement strand
TATCGCTGCTGCACCGACTAGTCAGTGTTATCATTACTACTACTACAAAGGCATTTGCTGCCATTATTTGTGACAAAATAAAATTTTCATCTGCTGTATTTTTGAGTCTTTCCTTCTCTTGTTTAAGTCTTTAAAAGACTATTGAGTGTGTTGTAATGATGCCATATTATGTAATCTTGTCATTTTGAATAAATAAAGCTGCCTAGCAGTTTGTTTACCGTTCTCCTCTAATGGCCTTTCTTTTTTTGGCAAACATAAGAGCATCTTTATTGCACAACATGCATTGGACAATGATAAAGACACAAAAATTTTGCCGATTTTTCTTTTTATCTACGTTTTAATCATTTTTATCTATCTTTTCCCTACTTTTTCCTCATTCTTTTCCCACATTCTTTTCACAATCCTATATCCCACGAAAAATTTTAAAGAGAGCTCACATCATCTCTTTTATGGAGTGATAAAATGTCACATGGCCCTTTGTTATTGGGGAATCAGGGGGCTCGGGGGTTATGTGGCATTTTACCACTCTATAAGAGAGAGGTTAGTTCTCCTTAGAAGGACTGTATATCCCGCTACGTATCAATCACTATTTTTTGTTATTATTTTTGAAATTATTTCTCTCTTCTTCTCCATTTTTTTGCTCCTACTTAAATGATCCTTCTTTAAAGTTGGGTAATTCACATTTGGGAAGTCTTATGAAGGCATATGAATATCTATGCATTTTTCGAAATGTTTTTAATTTTCAACTTTTCAGAACTAAAGAACTGATATACTTTCATATTTTTAAATACACAATATCCAAAACAAGGGAAAAAAAACTAATTAAAGGAATTTGCTGTTTTGAACGTCTTGAATGTATATTGTAATAACCAAAAAAGGAAATAATAATAAAATAAAATAACAGTATAGTATGACTCAGAATGTGTAAAAGCATATATCAATTTTTTTTAAATGTGAAAAAGACTCAAAACAGAATTGAACATAAAGTTAGAACCCGACCTCTCATAAAACTTTGATGTGAGGAACAGAGGAGGCTTCACAAATACTCTAAATTTTTTTATGGACATGGCGTATTTTTAGAAATTAAAATAAGTGTGAATAGAAGTGGAAAAATGTTATAAGTTGAATTATTATTGTCATTATTATTGACTCACTAAAAAAATTTTAATTTGATGAAACAAAACAACTTTCGTTTCTAAGCCGATAATACAAAATTTAATTTGATTCTCATTATAATTTGAGAAAATTACCCTTTCAAAACAAAGTCGAGAAAATTAGAATGAAATTAAATGATCAATACAGATTTCATAAAAATTTAAGACGTATAGTTGTATTTTAGTAGAAATTGTCAAAACAATGGTAAGTGAAAACAAAAATATAACACATAAATGACAACGATCATGGGATCTTAGGCCCTACTCAATTGCTCGAGCCATTAAATCCCAAGGAAAGAGCAATCCCAAGGAGAAAGTGAGAAGATGCCATGAAATCATTGATAAGGAAAAGCTTAGCCACACTTTTCCAACAAAGAATTACCATGATTATGTCCGGTGCTTCTGGGTGAGGCTGCAGAGCATGTGGGGCTCCAAGCCTCAGCTGGGCACGACGGTCGAAAGTGATGATCCAATAATGCAGGCAGGGGCGGAGCCAGCTTTCGAACTCAGTGCGGTCATATTTTCTCATTCTGATTTGTCGCGAAAGTTCTCACATTGTGAACGTATAGCTTGATTTGGACCTTAAACTTAAAAACCAAAAGAAAAAAGGGGGAAAGGTATAATTGAGCTAAACTAATTTGTATAAAATATATGTATGGTTGAAATTAAAATTTTCTTATTAAATCTTTATTCAATTGGATTGAGTGAATTAACATTAACATATATTAAAGATAATTAATAGATTTTTTGTTAAATAGAAACCATGAAGGTTATAAAATTACATCTTATATCAATGTCTTGTGATTTATAAAGTGTAAAAAATTACACCATACAAGAGAACATATAAAAAAAAAGAAAGGGGAAAAAACAGAAACATCATTAACAGAGTAATGTTATAAGAGGTGATTTTATTGGGCCCAAGAATATCTTATGTCCATTTTCAAGTTTAATAACATAATTTTCAAAGGCCCAATCCTCACTCTTTAGTAAGGGTAAAAATGTACTTTTGGACATTTCTACTTCCCTAAACAAATGCCTCCCGAACCTTCTCTCAGGTGAAGCTTCAGATTCAGATTTCAGATTTCATGGTATCGGCGCCTGATGTTCTTTCCCTTAAAAATTCTCCCAGGTTCAGTGCGGTCACTTGACCGCACTCGTCCTATACTAGCTCCGCCCCTGATTATGCAGGGAATCAGGATAATGCTAATCTACGGGGAGAGTGAACAAGGATGGGCTGTTTTCGGCAGGGGCACCTCTAAACTGACTGAGGCCAAAGGTGATGTTTTGATCAGAGTTTCAAAACACTACAATCAATGGGAACACAGAGTCGATGTGTATTATACATAAAATGAAGATTTCTTTGACTTCATATTGTTTCCAGGTGGAGGAAGGCCAAAATATTTGCATTTATGGGAGTGAAAACATATATTGGATCAGAGAATTCACCGCCAAAATCAAGAAAATTAAAGATGAAAGCATTCAAATTCAACTGGTGTATGTATGTTGGCTACAGAAATCAAACAATTAAAAGCATGCAAAACATTTTAGAAACTTAAGCAATTCCTTAACTTCTTCAAAAATACATCTCTTCTGGTTCCGGCTAGAGAGCATAAAGAGATCAATGGCCCAACAAGAAAATGCAGATAAACTTGCAAAAGAAATAGTGGAATTTCTTGATTTTGGAGCAAATAAGGAGGGTTGGGCAGCATTTGGTGGGGCCTCTTCAAGTGATGTACTAAAACTTCCAGCAGCAGAATTGGCAGAATCTGGTCCCGTTGGAAGTGCCTTTAAAACTTCGAGATCCCTGCGAGTTCTGCTATCATACGGAATTGCTTCCCCATGAAGAGGGATTGATTGAAAAAATTGTGACTTGTGGAGTATGTAAACGTCCCATGAAGAAGTTTGTTTGCAAATGTGATGTAGTTGATGAATAGATAATTTCTTTGTATTTTGTTACCTTCTGTGTGTGAGGGATAACTGCTTTTCAATATCACTTGGTCATGGGTAGAAATGTTTAACTGCATCATCTGTTAGAAAGCGAACATATTCGTTTTTAAAATTTACTTTTCACTCCAACTTTCTGGTATAAGAAATCCAGTTACCAATAGGAAATTTCAAGATTTCTTAAGATGAAAGCCTCATTTCAAGATTTTGTTTGGGGAAAATTAGTGATTTGTATGATGATTGTATAACCTAAAAATTAATTAAATTAAACAAAGCTCCATCAAATAAGACAATAGAAATAACAGAGAAAATGTTAGAATGACTCGTCTAAGAGAGTCGTATCAAAATCACTGTCTTAAAGTCGTGTTGGCCTCCTCTCGTGCAGGTACTATCGGCGTGACACAGCTCTAAGATAAAACCCCTATCTCTCAGCCAAAACTCCTTCCATGATCACAGGGAGCGGAAGAACGAGTCTCCATCATATTGCCAACATAATATAGAATAGATAAGATGTACGAGGGAATAGAGATTTTTTTTTCTAGCTTTGTGTCATTCTCAAAGGAGAATAAGCCCTCTTTTATATTGGCTAAGTTGTAACCTCCACATGAATACCATAATGATAAAGTTAATTCATGTAAAATGGGGTTACAACCTAATAAAGTTCGAAACCGAAAAATAAACACAAATAAATCATGAAATTAAAACAATAGAATGTTTTAAAACAAATAAAATATAAGTTACAACCATCCTTCACAAACTTTAAAGCATTAAAAATAAGATATAAGTTACAACAATCTCTCACAAAGTTTAATGCATTCAAAATAAAAATAATATATATAGTGACAATAGGCCTAGGTGTCTTGTGACTTGAACCTCGCTTAGTGATGACAACTTCCATTTGAGAGAACCATAATGGACTAAAACCTTGAATTATGTCTCTTGGCCAAACATCAATCGTCCCACACACAGTATCGATTTAGTAGGGATGCATAATAAGCTGGTCAACTCGGGCTGCCCGTGACTCGGCCCGTAAAAAGCAAGAGCCAAGCCAGCTCGTAGCTCGTTTAAGACAAGCCCGAGTCGAGCCCCAAATTCAAGGGCAAGCCCGAGCCAGGCTAGCCCGTTTTGCTCGTCAGGCCAAACGGGCCTGCCCGTAACTAAGGTAGGAAAAATTTTTGAAAAAAAGTCAAGTCGGCCCGGCTCGGCTCGGCTCGAGAAAGGCCTAAACCAAAGCTCAGGTCGAGTCTAATTTTCACAGTCGAGCCGAGCGGGGCTTTGGCTCGGGCTTTTTAGGCTCCGTATAAAAAATCCCCTAAGCCCAAATTTTGGCGAGCCGAGCCGGCTTGCCTGCGATTTAGGCTTAAGTTCTTAGCGAGTAACACTATTAATGGCCATATGCACTTTTATCTTGATTCTAGTAAGAGTTTCTAGGGAATAACCCAATCCTATAGACACAACTTTATGGCAACGCTTACATAGGTGAGTCCTCCAAAGACAAGTGTGACCCGCACCCCGCGAGATTTCTCGCATAGTAACTCATTCAAGGTTAGTTCCTTCCTAACGTCACAATTTTAGCACTATCACCATGGGAATGAGAGCAAATATTAGAGTGCTATGAGTCACACATTGCTCTTCCGATCTCTACTATATTGAACCTTTTTCATGAGATCTCCAATCACAAAGGTTGGGTTACTCCTTGAGGTGACTCCCTTGTGGGCTTACTCCTCCCCTGATGATCATTAATGCTATCTTTTTAGACATATTTTCCAGTATTTTATGATATTTGATATTCCCACTTTTTTCTTAAAAGTATACTAAAGCCTTGTGCCTTAGCTTCATATTACTAGAACAAGTAAAAAATTAATATTACCCCCACACTTTTAGAATTTCTCAACTAATATAATCTCCCGATGATAAGATTATCTACATGGTTACATTATGAAAATTTAACACTCTAATTTTTATGTACATCTTGCCTAGTTATGATATACATGTAACCTAAACGAATATACATAAGCTCAGAGTCATAGTGTACTGTCCTCTTTATTTTTTCCCCTTCAATTCAAATTTAACTCATGATCAATATTGCCATCACAGCATATCATTTCAATGCAAATAGACACGGATTAAATTTACTTGATGCACAGAAGTTAAAATTTCTCTTTCAACCTATGATGTTGCATAATTTGAAGTTAGTTGGTCTTGCAATATATGTTGGACTAGAATGAAATATAACTATCCAATCCAACAATTTATGCTTATGGAAATACCTTTTTATGTGTGATTTGAAAATTAAAGACCATATTATGCAAGGAATTTAGATGTTGCACGGCACGCATGCAAGTAATTCATGATTAGGTTTAAAGTGTGTGAAAACATGTTCATAATATATATGAAAACTTGTTTCTACAGACAAATCGATCCCCCATTGCATATAACCCGACGTTGTTTTTACTCCAAACCACTAATCCTTCACTCTAAACTATTACTCTTGCAACAAGAAAAATAACAACCAACAACACACCAGCTTCCCAACCTTGATGCTTAACCAGCCCTTCCCCAATCTGATTGGAAAGTGAATGTTGACTACCGTTTGTTCAACCATTACTGCGACAAACTACCCGGGAAGATGGCATTGAAAGATTTCATCTCAAAGCAGCCATTGATGTTATACTGGATATGGGCTATTTCTTGTTACGAGTTGAACATGCAGAGAAACAGAAAAGTTACCTTTCCAATTCCTGCGGAGAACAGCAAAAGTTGAACATGATCAGAGAATGAGCTACATCTTGTTACGATGAGTCTGTGAAATTGAAAGGAACAAAATTTCTGGGAATAAAACTGGTTAACGACCATCTTCAAAGGCATGAAATGATACATATTGTGAAATTTACGACGTATCTTGCAGCAAAGGTTCATGGAAATTTGGACGAAGGTCCGAGCAATGAAAATGATGACGGTGATGATTTCAGTGATTAATGCTCCAAAAATTTAAAGGAATAAAATGTCAGAATCGTCTGCTGTGTTCTGTGGAATCGAAAACTTGGTGCAGCTTTTCAGTGTTGAGCCTTGGAGTTTGATATTAGGTTCGGATTCTGGGCTTCACTTGTTACGACCTGTGGATACCTTTGTATTGGCCCATTTGAGCCCTATGACTTTGCCTTTGAGCTTCCTCCTGTTATTTCTTTCCTTTATCTTGTATTTTATTTCCTTGGCCTTCTTGGCCCTTGTGTCTGTATTGGGCTTCTTGTCCGGAAGCTTTGAGTCTTGTATTTGTTGACTTTTTAATCAAAAAAACCTTTTCTTTAAAAAAAAAAAATATCAATTTCAATAAATATATATATATATATATATATGAAAACTAAAATACAAATTTATATATATCCACAGGATATGAAATTGTTCAAACTAATATAAAATTTAACACCTTGTGAAGTACTTAAGAACTTGTATTTCAAAATTAGAAATCAACTAGTTCAGTTGTTGCCTTCACCAATTATAATCTTGACTATTAAAAGCTCTAAGTTTTAACTATGTCGGAAATATGCTTGGATGTGCACTACCTTATATCATTAAATTCCCTTAATACGCCATAAAAACAAGCAAATAGAGACGAAGAAATTTTAGTTGGTGTTAGATTCCATCGGTCATTAATATTGCATAATACTATTTATGAAATATGGGAAAACAAGCACAGTTAGAAATCTTCTTTTTGCTTCCGCAAAACTCAGAAGTTATACGGATCCTCTTTCTCCCTAGATTATCGATTAAACTAAACCTTAGAGAACATCTCCCCTGAAACAATTTCTAGCTATTATTTACCCATAGTACTTTACCTATTTGAAATTGATTTCCCATAAAACTCTTCCATTACATGCATATTATTCTTGCATAAACATATAAATATTCAGAAGCTACTTTAGACAACTATGATTCATAGATGGTAGCGTACGCATATCTAGCAATTGCAATCACGAGTCATGCAAGAAATATATGTGTTACAAAAGTTTGAGATTTACCTGGTATTGTTTAATTGGAATTTCAAGAGCAACGATGACAATGGTACACATACTATCAACACAAAGTTTTCATGAGAGGATGACGTTTCCTTGATACTAGATAGGTGGTTTAAATCCATTTTAACATTCTCACAAGATTTTTAATACTTTTAAGGAACTTTTAACTTTCATAGTTAGTCAAAAGCAAAACATATAAAATACCAAAGATAACAAAAATTGCTAGATGACGGTTTCATTCAACTACTTATATGAATAGAAAATACATATGACAGTAACTGCTCGACTAATAGACTTTGTAACATCTTTAGCCAAAAGTTTTAGAACTTTGGATCTACTTACACTTGGGCAGAAACTTTTGTACTCTTATAACAAGAAATTTAACTTGACAATATTATTATTATTATTATTATTATTATTATTATTATTATTATTAAACTAACTGCCCAATGCCAGTCAATGAAAAATTCAATTTTAACACAATGAAGACAATAATCCGAATGATTAAGTAAAGTCATATTTTTGAAGAGTTTAGTGTTTAATCAAAATCTTATTCAATTGTTGGAGTGAAATAAGATTGGCTATCATAAAAGAAAAGACTATCCCCCACTTAATTTCTGTCTTAATATGGTAGAAAACAGCAAAGCACAAATTAAGTTTTATTTTCTTCCCCTATACTTTAGGTTGCGTTGCAACTATACCACATTTTTCCCTCCAGAAATGTTTTTTTTTTTTGGGAATAATTTGGACATTTTACATCATTCGGTCATCCATGCTGTTTATCCAATTATATTTTTTCTTTTTAAATCCAGTAATACTTTTTTATATATTCTTTTTTCTTCTTTCCTTTTCCAATTGTTTTTCCTATTTACCAGATTTTCTCTATTTTCCTCATCCAGTAGCTTCTTGCTTTAGGAATTAGGTCTTTGTTCCCTTTAGTAGGCAAAGATTGAAGACCTTTAAGAGCATCTCCAATAGGGATATCAAAGTTTTGGGTGGTGTAGAGGAGAGAGATAGAAAGAAGATGATTATTTTAATTGAATGTTGGTAGAAAGAGGTCTAGGAAAAAAGAGAGGGAAAAGTGAAAAAGAGGAGAGTGAGAGATAGAAATTCAAAAATAATGATAAAATGGTAGTAGTAAAGTCTTGGATGAAGGTCCAAAAATAGACCTTACACGGGATACGAGGGAGAAAAGAGTAATGCTACACATCCTTATTAGTTTACCAATTAGTTCACCGGTTTACAATTTTAACTCTAAAATATCTAAAACTTAAATTATATAAATGTTTTAATTGACAGCTTTACTATTCTTGTTAATACACAACTAGTAAGTTAATTGGTAAACTAATCTGAAAGTTATCATTGCTAGAGAAAAAAAGTGAGGAAAAAGTGATGTGAATGAGAGAAAAGTGATTAAAAGAAAAAGAAAATTAAAAAAATATGGGGCTCACGAATTTTTTTGGAGTCTCTCTCTCTTATTTGGGCCATGCATCAAGACCTTGTGCATTGAAGATGCTGTAATTAATACAATAAAAAAATCATGCAACAGAAGAAAATTTTTGGTGTAAAAATAATTAAGATAAAATTTTTATGATATGTTTGTGTTACTATTTTTAGTTTTCATTTTTTTGGTCAGAAACTTTAGTATTGAATTACAAAATAAAAAAGTCAAACTGGAAATTAAAATATGAAGAAGAGAACATTCTTTAAGTAAATCAATTCATATTCATAAATGAGACTTTAAAATGAACTATTTTATAGAGTATATTACAAATGTATGTCTTATCTTATGATGATGTCTTCTTAGATATTTTAATGGATTTATCCATATCCAAGGTTTTTTGATTTTTTAATTTAGATACATATACATATATATATATATATCTTTTCTACGGAATATTTTCTAATTTAGATTAGTGTTGTAAATAATTATTATATTTAGTGAATGACTATTGTATCTCTGAAACTCTAGATTTGCATATATAAATAAGTTGCCCTAATTCTCATATTGATATATAATTCATTAGTTTTCTCTCCAACTTTAATTTTCTTTCTATTTTTTATTATTTTCTTTTAATTTATAACACGTTATCCGTACGACGCCATGTTTTCTAAAAATATTTTTTCGTTTAGTCATAAGAATTCATAAAGTTTTCGTATTTTTCTTAGTAAGAATTTGATCCAAAAAAGCTTTTAATTCTTTGTGAATAATTTTCTTTACGAGTTATATGAATTGAAATCAATTTTGCTATGACGGACAAGATTTCTTTATTTTTAATATTTCTTGATGGCTGCATGATTTCACAGCCCTTATCCAATTTTTTATTTTCATATTGACCATGATGGTAATTCTGATTTTGCTTTTCTATTCCTTTACTGTAGCTAACATATTCACCAATTGCAATTATGGCAAATTAGTCTTTGATTAAGGCAGCTCTTAGGTCATTCAACTCGTAGGTATGTAAATCCACCTCCTGATTTGAGGATTCACTGACTCACACATTTTTTAGGGTTGTTATTGCAATGTTGCGGCTGCACCTGTGATTACTTATGCACGATGAATCAATAATATTATTATATTTCTAGAAAAAACAAGATCTTTAAATTTTTATTAATAATCCTGAAGATTATTGTAATCTAAATATTGTCTTTGTGATTTCTAAAGAATCACTAATTATATCTCAGATTTCAAAAGAATGTAATTGACTCCAAAAGAGCCTTGACATATATACATTATTAATCATCGTTTCTTGAAGAAACACGATCCTTCAATGTGTATTAATAATCCAGAAGATTATTGCGATGTAGATATTATCTTTTGTGATCGATGAAAAATCACAATTTATGCTCTATATTCTAAAAGAATATGATTGACTTCTGAAGAGTCTTGGCATATATTATTCTTGTGGTTCCTCAAGAATCATCAATTACATCTTATATTCAAGAAGAATATGTCTGGCTTTAGAAAAACTATATAAGACTTGTCGTAATTCCTGAAGAAACATAATTCTGTAATTTTTAATAGTCCTGAAGATCATTAAGATTAATACATTGGGATTCTTGAAAAACATAACATAATTTCATCATATTCTAATTGAATATAGTGTGCTTCTGAAGAGAATGATATATGATACTTATATTTGTGTTTTCTTAAAGAAAAATACTGTAAACAAATATTCCTGAAGAATATTTCATATTTCATATTTTTCATTATAAAGCAACTATTTCTTTTTCGTTATATGTATTATTTACTTGTTATTGTATTATTTATTTTTAGTTAATTACTTTAATTAGATTGAATAAGTTGTTGCTCCTGAATAGCACAGTCAATTGTAATATTATGAACAATGTTACATGCTCCTGAAGAGTAATTTATATTGGATATAATGATCTAATTTATTTTGTAATTCAATATTCTGAAGAATATTAATCTATTACTCTTGAAGTAGTAATAACCTAAATTAATTCAAAAAGTATAATTCACTATGCTCCTGAAGTGGCATATGTCTTGATAGCTATAGATTGGTGATATGTGAAACAATACTCCCTGAAGGAGAGTTTAAATATTGATGTCTTATTGATATTGAATTTATAACTTTACATATCATAAAGTTACACAAATAGCCAATATCACTAAATTTTAGTTAGTTGCACGTGACATATCGGCAAGAATTATTTGTCATGGGTCATTGATGCTATAGTACATCTGGCTTGGGTAAGATAATAAATGAAGAAAACACATCTAAGGATAGTGTAAAACATTTAGTTTCCTTCGTCACCATCTCAACGATAACTTGAAAGTTGAGTATCTTACCATCAAAGATCTACATGATATATGACAAATCATGAGTTACGCTCCACTAGTTTCACTGCATTACCTGAAGCAAATGCAACATCTCATCGTGAATCGTAGGTGAAGACATGGAAAAACTCATAAACAAAACTCTAACAGTTGATACATAAAAGCTCATCTAAAAAGGAGCATGAATGCGCATTTATCACGTACCTGTCGTACGGCCGAAAAAAAATTTGTGGATCTCCAATAAGTAGTCAATCAAGGGAAAAAGGAAAGTGAAGACAAATTTCCTTGATTATGATGGTCAAGTAGTGACTCACTTTAATATTTCTAATTTCCATGCCGATCCAAAAGAGAATATTGGTAATCGGATTAGTGGTTAATCAAAAAAAAAATGCTCTAGTTGATAGTGCAACTACACACACCATTATTCAAGACAAAATACTTTCTAAATTAATATTAACTAAAAATAACGTTAATACTATATATCAGGTGCATCGAACATCATCAAAAACTCCAAAAGAGCTTATATTATTTTCAGAAATAATATTAAATTCTATATTGATGATGCACTTTAGTAAATTCAAGAGAAATTTGCTATTTGCTGATTTTTAAACATATCCAATAGATATTACATTGAGATAATGCAAAAAGATAATAAAATTTTTACATAAATTCCTTTGTATCTGGCCGAAAGCAGATAAAGAAAAAATACTCGGCACTGCCATTTGGAATGTATTATATATTTATAAAACCAATTGAGACAAACCATGTCACGACTTGAAGTTCGTTGACCAAAAGAACTTTGTACATTGGCATGATAGGTTTGCGTATATATGAGCAGCTATGATGCGTCAGAATATTCTTATGGGAACAATCTAAATAACCAAAAGATTCTTTTAGCAAATGGTTTTCCATGTGCCGCTTGTGAACAAGACAAGTTAGTCATAAAACCTTCTAGCATGAAGGTTAATATTGAGTCTCCAATTTTCTTGGAAAGAATTCATGGTGATATATATAGGATAATATACCCACTATGTGGACCATTTATAGTGTTGATTGATGCTTCTAGATGGTCCTATGTTCGCTTGCTTTCTAATAAAAATGCAGCGTTTGCTAGATTACATCTCACAGAATAAAACTAAAAGGCTAAATTCCTCAATCATGAAAATTCGTCTTCATAATGCTGGCAAGTTTTGATCTCAAGCATTCGACGATTATTATATAGTAATTAGAATTGAGGTTGAACATTTAGTTGCTCATGTCTACACTCAGAATGGTTTAGCCGAACTGTTTATTAAATATCTTCAATTAATTACTAGACCATTGTCTATAAAAACAAAATTTCCAACTTCTGTTTGGCGTCATGCCATATTACATGCTATATTGATAGTTCGTGTAAAGCCTATCATCTATCATCAGTATTCTCCCATGTGGCATGTCTTTGGCTAATAATCTGATGTCTCTTGGTTAAAGTTTTGGTTGTGTTTTTAAAATACATTATTTGTTCTATTTGACTAGAAATTCAATATTATGGATATTTTATTATTTGGCGTGACCGGTTAGACTATCCTGATTTGTTGATAACAAAAATTATAGAGAATCATGTAAAGAACTGGAAGATTCTTCCACCTAAAAGAATTCTCGTGTACTGTAAGTTCTCATACAATTTGATTATTAATAATCACTAGCTATTTGAAACTGAGTTCTAAATATATTTGGAAAATATTCAGAGTGAACCGTGTGGGCCCACTCACCCTCCATGTAGACCTTCTAGATGTTATATGAATTTGGATCCGCAAGAGGTTACGTGTCAAACTCATAACTAAAAGCTTGCGAGAAATGGAGAATATTTGCTCAATAGATTGTTATGAGCAAAAGTTCCTGATATCATAAAAGACTTATGTATTTTGCAAGTGAATTTAACAAAAGCCATTAATTATTCATATATTGTTTGAGATACTAACTGCTTATAGTTAGCAAAACAATATTATACTCTTCAAGTTATTTGCTATACCAATTGAGAGTAATCATTTGTATTTAAGTGATATTGATATTTTACTTACAGCAGTATATAGCATGCTAATAGCATATATAACACCCTCAATATTTATCTTACGGTCAGAAACATTAATTAAAAGTTGGTAAATGCAATATGTATAATCGTTCTACTACAAAAGCTAATATAGATATTATTATAATGTAGGGAATGCAAATTGGATTTGAATCTTTATTTGTATGCTTCATACATGAAGGATGATATATTATATCATGTTTTTATGACTATTTCTTAAATTAAACAGTTTTCTTAGTATTAGGGGGAGGAATTGATGGTTGGTAACAAGTATATGAAATGCCTAATTGTAATCCTTACATGTATAATGTAAACTTAAAGTTTGTAATAGTATGCATTTCAGATTACTGACTGCATAATTACCAATAGATGTGTTATGTTAAGTGCTTCATCTTGGATTGATATAAAATCCTATAAGAGAATTTGAGATATTAATGGTATGCCTTAAGTATGACGTGGTCGATTCCAAAATAAATATCTATCAAAGAATATGAAGCAGATATTTGTGATGGTCTTATTGAGGCATATATACTCTAGAAGAGTATACAGATATAACTAATTAAAAAGTGCCTAAAGAGGCTCAGGTACCTGAATAAAGAGATCTCAATAAGTTATGTCTATAGTAAGATCAAATGGAATTGACAAGAAATAATAGTCGACTACATATGTTTATGAGCTCGATAAATAGCGAGAATGATGAATTAAATTTCATCAAAATTGTTGACATTGAATATTAGCCAAGATAGAAAGACAATCCTGTAGATTGTTACCGTGTCAATAATATGACGATCGATAGTTATGCTAAAAGAGCATTAAATATGTGGTGGATGTTATTGAAACCTGTAGTTTTATTCGACTAGCAATATATGAAAATATATCATTAGATCTATTATGCTTGAATAAAGCATATAAAAGAATTA
Source organism: Nyctanthes arbor-tristis (assembly GCA_963692815.1). NCBI lineage: Eukaryota > Viridiplantae > Streptophyta > Magnoliopsida > Lamiales > Oleaceae > Nyctanthes > Nyctanthes arbor-tristis. The sequence goes on along the minus strand of CAVNYN010289372.1, from coordinate 11,917 downwards.
AAGTTCATGTATACATTGATAGTTAATATGAGGGAGATACTATAACATCCCGTGAAAAATTTAACCCTCAATTAAACTATGTGACTATTATTTTGATAACGATGAACAAATTACCTAAATTGTATAAAAAGATTTCCAAATCCAAATTTGTTACTTAATTGACACCAAAGAAAGATTGTGGTACTTGATTCACATGAACTAAAGTACCGTGACTTAATTGAAAGATAATATAAAAGTATAAGGACTGTTCAAACAATTTATTGACAGGTGTACAGTGCCACGTCTAGCTACGTGTCGCAATTTGATCAGCAGAACTTGAAAAGGGGACGTGAAAAGGGTTAGGAAGGGGGACAGTCGATTGGGAGGTTGAGAGTTTGAGAAATCCACCTCTATTGCCCCCATATTTATAGTTGTGAACAATATCTAGATTCAATTGTTTTTCATAAACCTGAGTTCCACTAACTAGAAAGCGATATGTGCGTGCGATCTGGCGTCTTACACTTGGAAGGCTGAGTGGCAAATTGTTCGAGCAGTCCTTATGCTTTGCATTATATTATAATTTAGTAATGACATTTTGATTTATGTTATTTAAGACTTTCTACTTAAAACGATTTTTCAATTAAGTGGTTAAACTTCAAGTCATGTTATCCAATAACCACATTGTTGTCTCGAGGCATCATTTGAATTACAATCTTTGAGTTTCGTAGCATTTCAAGCGGTTATTCCATTAAAATAATACTAGCATTGTTAATAACCGTATTCTAATATTTTGGTATTTATTCGAACGGCAATTTTTGTAACCTTTCAATTAATGAAATTCAAACAATTGTCTAATCATCGTCAAAATAACGATCACGTTGTTAATAATCATATTCTAATTCAATCGTTGTTAAAACAACAATCATGTTATCAATAGTCTCATTCCAAAATTTAGCATTCGTTTGAGTAATAGTCTTCTAACTTTTCAATTGAGGCAATTCAATTGAATAATCTTATAACTTTCCAATTCAAGTAATTCTCTTGTCGTTATCGACATAATGATTATATTGCATAATTTGTTTATAAGATTTTGCAGGATGTTACGCATCAACTTGACATTATCATGGTATTAGATTCCCAATTCTTTTAGTATGTCAGTTTTAGGCAGGAAAAATTAACCCACCATTTAGTTAATATTATACATATATAGACATAAATTATTATTGTTATGGTGAACAAACATAAAAATGGAAAAATAAATGAGATATCAGCGACATCAGTTTAATATCATCATAACATTAGATTCCCAATTCCATTAGAATACCAATTTTAAGCGAGAAAAATTAACTCACCACTTAGTTAGTATTATAAATATATATATATATATTATTATTAGGGTAAACGAAAATAAAAATAGAAAAATAAACGAGACATTAGATCTTCATGACATCAGAAAGGATGTCAGTTTTAGGAGGGAAAAATTAACCCACCACTTAATTAGTATTATAAATATATAAATTATTAGAGTGAACGAAAATAAAAAGAGAAAAATAAATGAGACATTAGCGACATCAGCTTAACGCAGATTCCTAATTCTTTTAGAATGCCAGTTTTAGGCTGGAAAAATTAACCTACCACTTAGTTAGTATCATCAATATATAGATTATCATTATTAAGGTGAACAAAATCAAAAATAGAAAAATAAATGCAACATCAACGACATCAACTAGACATCATTATGTCATCAGATTCTCAATTCCCTTAGGATGCCCAGTTTTACACGGGAAAAATTAACCCACCAATTGGTTAGTGTTATAAGTCCATGTTTGATCCTCTTTATCAAAATATATTATAATCTCACTTACTACTGATTTGACAATTATTCATTTATAATCATAAATTTCAAACTTCTATTAAATTTACACGACTCATTTCACCTTTTTATAATTTCTTTTTATGAATCAACTGTCATTAATTGAATTAAACAGGCCTTTAGAATTATAAACATATAGATTATTATTATTAGGGTGAACGAAAATAAAAATAGAAAAATAAATGAGACATCAACGACATCAGCTTGACATTATCATGCATCAGATTCCCAGTTCTCTTAAGATGCCAGTTTTAAGTGAGAAAAATTAACTTACCACTTAATTAGTATTATAAATATATAGATTAATTAAATCAAACAAAGCATCATTAATCAAATAAGACAATATAAATAGTAGAGAACAAGTAAGAATGATTGGTTTAAGAGAGTCGTGTCAAGGACACTGTCATAAAGTCATGTTGACTTCCCTTTGTGTGTACTATCGGTGTGATGCGATTTCAAAATAAAATCTCTAACTCTCAGCCAAAACTCTATCCATAAGCAAGATCACATAGAGTGAAAGAACGAATCTCTATTGTATTGTCAAAATAATATAAAGTAGGTACAATATATGAGGGATTTTTTTCTTGCTTATTGTATTATTCTCAAATGAGAATAAGCTTCTTTTATATTGGCTAAGTTATAAGCTTCACATGAATACAATAATGATAGAGTTAATTCATGTACGATAGAGTTACAACATGGTAAAGTTTGAAACCGATAAATAAAAACAAATAAATCATGAAGGTAAAACAATAGAATGTTTAAAATTTCAAAATAAAACATAAGTCGCAACAGATTTTCCTACTGAGACCGCTAAATCTTTACGGATGAATAACTGAGAGTTGGGATGTCGCTGCTGGGACTTCAACCCTCACGGCAGTCCGTCCATCCATCGCAGCTTAAACATCCGTTTTGACAGCTTCAATTTGTCTAATCCTTACTGGCTTGATGTCCTTAGTTACTGCTCCTTTCAATAACCCATAATAACATATTCAAGAAATTTTTAGATATTTGAGAGATAATGGAAAAAGTTTACATATTCAGACATGTTTCACGTTGAATGATGCATGAAAATATTCAAATTGTCCCAAATTTTTTATACAGCTCATTCATTCTTTTTCCTGTGACGAAAAGCACTAGGCAGACAGAATTTCTCTAGAATTGATTTCCAAATCCCCTCTGGGAGACCCAATTGAAGCAAGGTACCTGATTCACTTAGCTTTATTACCTATATCAGGCCTGGAGGAAACCCCCAATTGGACACCAAGACAGGCACTTGTTTCCTTAGAAATTTCTTGTAATCATTTCGTTGTGTTTTCAGGAATGTCTTCCCGTGAAGTGGCGCCTGTAACCCGGGGGAACCCACTGTTCCCGACTCCCAGAGCTCAGACGACAGCAGCGGCGCCTGTAACGCAGAACTATCCAACTGATCAGACCCTCAAGCCGACGAACCATGATGAACCGGACCACAGTCCAGTGGTAGCACATCATGATGCTGCACCTGTACTCCATCACAATCCTCCACTTCATCACCCTACTACAGCTACCACCACTGCAGCTAGGCCACTTAGGGCCTCCGCTCTGCCGCCTGCTGGCAGAGGACACCTGACCAGGGGTGATCGCCATTTTTCGACCGATGATACTGGATTGACCAAGCAAGTTACGGAGACGGATGCTTCATTCCATGAGGATCTTGATGTCAAACCAATTCTCTCCATAGTCGAGGATATCCTGCTACGTGGCCAGCCTCTTGACACCACTCTTGTATAGTGCTAATCCTTGCGGCTATGTATGCTTTTTAGACTTTGCCTCAGCTGCGTTTAACTGACAATTTTATGTGTGTGATTATAATCTAGGGAACTGAAGCAACTCAAGTTCTGAAACGTACTGATCCATTTGAGGACAAGCCGTTTCAGAGTGCTTACCATGACTCGGAGATAGTTAAATTGTTGGCTTATCCGATTAACAAAATTTCATGTGAGGTATAAAAAATATCTGCTTCTTTCTTGCTCAGTCTGGATTATCTTAAATGAAAATCATGCACAATAACGACTTTCATGCTATTATTTGCATTCTTTCTGTGAATGCTACATAAATTTGTATAGACTGGCAATAGAGACTTTGCATATGTGGAGGCACAAACTTCGAATTTGGGAAGTTTGTGAATGATCATATTTCATTCGTCAACTCAAGATTATGAATGTTCAATGCAACAGATAATTTGCAAATGTTCTGCTGGAGCAGATGCACATTCATCGACCATTGGGCTCCTACAGACACTGTCAAACTATGAGTGGGATGCCAAGGTGGCCATTTCTGTTGCCGCTTTTTCTGTCAGCTATGGTGAATTTTGGCTGGTCGAGCACCTTCACGCGAAGAATCCACTTGCCAAGGATATCGCTGCTCTCAAGGATCTACCTGAAACAATGACAGACAGGGAAGATCTGAAAAAGAAGTTAGATGCGGTTGTTGATCTTCTAAAGGCTGTGGTGTCTTTGACCCACATCATTATAAGGTTCAAGGAACTCCCCTCTCAACTCATTAGCCGGGATTCACCAGAAATGAAAGAAGCCCATGCCCACATTCCAACAAATGTTTATTGGATCATAAGGAGCGTTTTGGCTTGTGCATCAATACTATTGAACCTTGCCGGCAGCAGTCACGAGTATGTTTCCTCTTATGCCTAATTGACTAGATGAAAACAAGAGCAGATATGAATTAGAATTCATAAAAGTATTGACAATTGAATAATTTTGTTTGGAATCAGGTATGCAGCTTCTGAGTCCTGGGAGATATTAAGTCTAGCCCATAAGCTCAAGCACATGCACGAGTACCTGGAGAGGCAGTTGCTAAACTGTAATGAAGCGATTGGTAAGTTACTAACGGGAAGACTGGCACAGAATCATCCCACAAATTTCTACTTCATTTCTCGAATTATTGTTGTTCATATTAATATTATCACTAAATGACTGTACTGTTATGCAGAGAGAACCAGGATGTTTAATGAATTCAACGCACTGAATAAACTCTTTGAAACGTCTCATATTGACAACATGAAGATACTGTCAGCCTTGATTCTAGCGAAAGCTGATCAAAGGCCACTCTTTGACGGGACGAGAAAGATAAATGTTGTTTCCTTGTTCCATATAGCACAAAAATCTTGTTTTATCTATCTGAATTATTATGCATAAAAATGACTGTATCCTTTTTTACCTTTGCCTGATGATAGGAGCGGCTTGAGGTACTGAGGTTGAAGTATACGCTGCTATTGATCTCAGACCTTGAACTTCCCCAGGAAGAGCTCAACATTCTCCATATGATTTACAACCAACAGACGATGAGGCATGAGTACGAGGTCCTATGGCTTCCCATAGTTGACAAAGCAAAGTTAATGTCTCCAACAGAGGAGAGGCAATTTGTGGACCTTCGTAACTCTATGCCGTGGTACTCGGTGGACCACCCTACCTTGGTCAATCCGGTAGCCATTAGGTACATCCGGGAGGTCTGGAATTTCGTTCACATGCCTATGCTCGTTGTCTTGGATCCACAAGGAAGAGTCTCAAACCTCAATGCTTTGCCTGTAATGTGGATTTGGGGCAGTCCTGCTTTTCCCTTCACTAGACAGAGGGAAATGGCTCTATGGGCAGAAAGTACCTGGAACATTGAACTACTAGCAGACTCCATTGATCCACGCATCCCCGACTGGGTATGTACACCATCTTTTCCCCCCACAGCTTCACACAAAATGATCATTTTTTTTTACGCACTTTTTCTTTTGTTGGCACAGATTAAAGAAAACAGAATTATATGCTTGTATGGTGGAGAGGACATTGATTGGATTCGACGATTCACAACTTTAATGCGAACTATTTCCAACACGTGGCAAGTTCCGGTGGAAATGCTTTATGTGGGGAAGAGCAATCCCAAGGACAAAGTGAGAAGATGCCATGAAATCATTGACAGGGAAAAACTTAGCCACACTTTTCCAGTCAGGGAGTATTATGATTATGTCTGGTTCTTCTGGGTGAGGCTGGGGAGCATGTGGAACTCCAAACTTCAACACGGAATGACTGTCGAGAACGATCCAATAATGCAGGAAATCATGACAATGCTCACCTACGACGGCAGTGAACAAGGATGGGCTGTTTTCAGCAGGGGTATCTATGAAATGACCAGGGCCAAAGGTGATATTTTGATCAGAGTTCTAGAGGACCACAATCGATGGGGTACTAGAGTTGATCACGCTGATAAGTTTGTGCCTACGCTGGCGGAGGAGATTAGCGGCGTCCACCCTGAGCACCACTGCAACCGCCTCATTCTGCCAGGGCATGGCTACATCCCAGAGAGGGTGGTTTGCTCCGAATGTGGCCGTACCATGGACAAGTTTGTCATGTATCGCTGCTGCACCGACTAGTCAGTGTTATCATTACTACTACTACAAAGGCATTTGCTGCCATTATTTGTGACAAAATAAAATTTTCATCTGCTGTACTTTTGAGTCTTTCCTTCTCTTGTTTAAGTCTTTAAAAGACTATTGAGTGTGTTGTAATGATGCCATATTATGTAATCTTGTCATTTTGAATAAATAAAGCTGCCTAGCAGTTTGTTTACCGTTCTCCTCTAATGGCCTTTCTTTTTTTGGCAAACATAAGAGCATCTTCATTGCACGACATGCATTGGACAATGATAAAAAGACAAAAAATTTGCCGATTCTGCTTTTTAATCACTTTTCTCTCTTTTTTCCCTGTTTTTTCCTCATTTTTTTCCACATTCTTTTCGAAATCCTGTATCCTACTACGCATCAAATAGTATTTGTTGTTATTATTTTTGAAATTATTTCTCTTCTTCCCACTCTTTTGCTCCAAATCTGACTTTAAGTGATCCTTCTTTGAAGATCGGTAATTCACATTTGGGAAGTCTTTTTCAAACTATTTTCAATTTTTCAAACCAATAAAAACTTATACACTTTCATATTTTTAAATATACAATATCCAAAACAAGGAAAAAACTTATAAAAGGAATTTGCCGTTTTGAACTTTTTCATGTATATTATAATAAGGAAAAAATAGCAGTATAGTAAGATTCAGAATGTGTAAAAGCATATATCAGTTTTTCTTTTTTTTTTTTTTTTTTAAATGTGAAAAAAGTTCAAACCGGAATTGAACATAAATTTAGAACCCGACCTCTCATAAAACTTTGATATGAGGAACAGAGGAAGCTTCACAAATAATCTTAATTTTTTTATGAACGTAAATAAATGTGAATAGAGGTGGAAAAATGTTAAGAGCTCATTCTTGGGAGCTTATGGGTAATGAGTGGAATTATTATTATTATTATTATTATTATTATTATTATTATTATTATTATTATTGGCTCACTAAAGAAAAGTTAATTTGATGAAACAAAATAACTTTAGTTTCTAAGCCAATAATACAAAGTCGAGAAAATTACTGTGAGATGAAATGACTAATACAGATTTCACAAAAATTTAAGATATATGGTTGTATTTGACTAGTAATTGTCAAATCAATGGTAAGTGAAGACAAAAATATGACATATAAATGACAACGATCTTGAGAACTTAGGCCGTACTCAATTGCTCGACGCAACTTTATCCACTTTACATGAGATATATACTCATATAAGGTACAAAGTAGTAGTATTTAACTTAACTAGTAATAAAGTGAAAATACCTCTGCTTCCTTTTCTTTTAGCATGTTTCACGATCTAGATCAAAATGGAAGCAAGGTACTTGATTCACTCAGCTTTATTAGCTACAATATATAAGCCCTAGAGGGAACCCCCAAATGGATAACAAGTCAGGCATTCGTTTCTTTAGTTCTGTTTCTCTTTACATTGATCTGCAGGAACCTTTCGGGCCTACGCATGAAACTAGGGGCAAAGGATTTGTAACGCACAACTAAACTACTCGACTGGTCAGATCCTACAATAGTATTTGGTCTATCAAATTCCAAAAATCAGGTGCAACTTTTTTGCAAAATTCAAGATTTCTTCATATTTTTTTTCTCCTTTTACCGATATTAGACATTTCTTAATTATTATCATACAAATATTGACATATAATATAATAATAATAATGATATATATATATATATGTATAATATTACGTAATCAACGTCAAAAATAAAAAATAAGCCCTTGATTTTAACCCCTTCTTTTAAAATTCATCTTAACTCCATCATCACTACATGGAAGATTACACTGAACTGAAATCTTTACCAAAATCCTTGTGTGTCTGCCTTTTGCTTTTTGGGAGTTTCTTATCTTTTATTTTATTTTTAAGTATATTCATAATACCTTTTTTGTTTTTTTTTTAATGATCTGTAAGGTTTTTTAGTATTGGTGATATTCTAAACGAATATGTGTCAAATAATTATTTGAAAAGTATTATAACAAGCATATATAGTTAATTTGCACATGATAATGGGGTCATCATTCATGTTTGTTGTCCAACCATTTCTGTTAATGCAAGACTCTCTCTCTCTCTCTCTCTCTGGCCTTTTTAACCTCATCTCAACGCGACTGTAATGAAATTGAACTTCAATTGATGAGAACTTTTTTTGTCAGTGGTTACATATTGCGAGATAATAACAAAATATTCATCTTCTTTTGGTCACATCTTGCGAGATAATAACAAAATATTCATCTTCTTTGCTCCATGGTACACCATTACATACTTTATGTCATGAACCTCCTTCAAAGCTGGTACATTCTTTTAGGGAAGTTCATCAAATAATAGGAACATGTTTATTCCTAAGACCTCTAAATTGTGCCGAATAGGAACATGCTCTTCTATATATTTATCCTCCAAGAAGGTTGCATTTGTACTAACAAATACTTTCTTATCCTGACAACTATAGAAGAAATGCCCTCTTGTTCCTTTTGGATACCCTACAGACAAACATATCTTTGATCTAGTTTCCATCTTATCCATCTTTCCTTTCAACACATACGCCGTACATCCCCATATTTGAATGTGATGTAGATTACGCTTTCGCCTATTCTACATCTCTAGAGATGTTTTAGGAGTAGATTTAAATGTACTAGATTTAACAAGTATGTTGTAGTTTGTAGAGCATCTCCCCAAAAAGAAGTGGGTAATGTAAAGAGGCTAAGCATTGGCCGAACCATGTCTAACATGTTTCTATTTCTATTTTCAACGATACCATTTTGTTGAGGTATACCTGGTGCACTTAATTGGGATAAGATCCCATTTTCTGATAAGTAAGTCCTAAATTCATGAGATAGATATTCTCTACCTCGATCTGGTCGAAGTATCTTGATACATTTACCTAATTATTTTTCCACAACCTTAAAAGTTTTGAACATTTCAAAAGCTTCAGACTTTCGGGTCATTAAGTATATATGTCCGTATATAGAGTAATCATTTGTAAATGTGATGAAATACTCATAGCCACCTCTAGCTTGTATGTTAATAGGACCACATATGTCAGAATGTACCAATTCCAAGACATCATTTGCTCTATTCCCCTTAGAAGAAAAAGACCGTTTGGTCATCTTACCGTCTAAACATGATTCGCAAATTGGTATAGGTCCCACCTCTAAGTTATTTAGAGGACCACCATTTACCAATCTTTGAATTTTGTTTAGATTAATATGACTCAACCTAAGATGCCACAAATATGTCTCGTTGGTTGGAGATAATTTTGCCTTTTATTGGCAATTGTGTTATTTATAGAGCCATTAGCACAATTCAAAACATATAGACCGTTAACTAATTGCCCCTTACAAATAATATCTTTATTCAAATTAATTTCAATTGCAAAACAGGGAAACCAAACCAAATAACCTTGCTCAAATAATATGGACATGGAAATCAAATTCCACTTAACGTCCAGAACAAAATAATAGTTTTTCAAAACAAAATATTTATTGTACTGAAAATAACGATGAATGACTCCAACTGCTCTAGTAGACACCACTGCTCTTGTGCCTACTCGAAGAGTGAACTCTCCTTTACTTAGTTCCTTGGTCACTTGGAACCCCTAGAAAGTATTGCAAATATGATTAATGGCTCCAAAATCTGCAATCCACTTATCATTCGAGTCAACCACTAAGCATGTTTCAATAAAAGATAACTCACCAGTACTCTGTTTCTTGGAAGCTAGGTACTTTGGGCAGTTTCTCTTCCAATGTCTTTTCTGGTCACAATGGAAACATTTCTCTTTGGCCTTCTTATCTGGTTTTTCATTCTTGGTTGTTGGTTGTATACTCTTCTTTCTTGACTTCTTCATCTTATTGCCTCCTTTGCCTTTCGGCTTGGAAAAGGATGGGTCAGAAGTGACAGCCAAAGCATCACCATTTTTAGTCTTAAGAACACTTTTTGCATTTTCAATCACTTTTATTAAGTCAGTCAAGGACATGTTCATCTTGTTCATGTTGTAGTTTACTTTGAACTGTGAAAACATCTCTGGGAGAGTTTCTAAGGCCATGTCAACTTGAGTGTCCTTATTAATTTCAGCCCCTAGTACCTCTGCTATGTTGAATTGAGTGATCAATGCAAGCATATGATCTCTCACGGGCGTACTAGGTTTCATCCGCATGTTCATTATAGACTTAATAGCAGCTTGTCTAGCCTGGCGACCTTGATGTTGAAGCATATCTTGAAGGCTTTCCATGATTTCAGTTGAGTGCCCATGTTTTGATTTTTTTGCTGCAAAACATTTGACGTGCAAGCCAAAATATAACAACTGACCATTTCATCAGACTAGCACCATTTATCCTAAGCCTCTTTTTCTCAGGCTTTGAATCAGCAGTGGGTTCATTAGGACATTTTTCAGTTAGCACAAATTTATACTTCTCGATAGTAAGCAGAATCATAAGATTGCGTTTCCAATCGATGTAGTCTTCCCCATTCAGTTGGTTTTTATTAAAGATAGTTGACAGTGTATTAATACCAATTGTGGGGCTAATTTCACTAAATATGGGGCTTGAGTCTAGGAACTGCTTTGGCACCATTGGCCCCCTGTTTCTTGTTGCCTCTCAATACTCTAAGCCCAACACAAAAAGTTAAATTTGTATAGCAAGAACCATGAGAGATTGATCCAAATTCAAATTAATACCAACTATATTATTACTTACTATTGAATTTTTTTTGTTGTTGCCGCATCAGAGCCACCAGATGCCTCTGCAAAGCACTATAATTGTTGCTAAACTTGCTCAGAATCAAACTAAAATCATTATTTCCAGTTCAATTTTCAGTTGGGCTAGCTATTATCTAGAATTAGAAACAAAAAATATGGAATAGTCAGTGAGAAACTTAATATAAAATAATCAATAATTAAACGCAAACTCCAACATTATATCTTCAATTACCTCATGTTTTGCACGCTTATTATCAAGATCAGATGAAATACCATCCTCCATAGTGGATTGATCACTTCCATTATTAGTAGTCACCAATTAAAGAACCCAATAAATACAAATTAATAATCATATCACATGATTCATAACTACATAGCCGAGGATTCGATTCTCTCCTGAAGATTTATGAAGAGGAAGGGTAATCAGTAGTTAACATGAATTATGCCAACGTAGTAGAATTTATGACATAGTGGGTTTTGAAGTAGTCGGCATTTTACAATCTTTGACGGGTGAACAGTTTACAAATAAAAGGAGTGGGCACTTTTCTATTAAGATGAAAACTGTCAATTAATTCATTATATGTGTGTGCTACTTTTTTTCCTTTTTCTTGTTTTTTTTTTTTTTTCGAATCCTATATGTGTGTGCTGCTCGAATATTATCGCGGGCAGTTACTTATCACATTTTGAGAAAAAGGAAAAAAGGAAATCTGTAGTCAGCTGGGGAAAAAAACAATTGTTAAATGATTAGTGGAGAAATAAATAAATAAAATGGCTAGGATTCCAGAATCTTCTTGGGTAGGAAATTGATTCTGGAATCCCAGTTCCCTTTCTATATATAGAGAAGAGAGATAGAGAGAAGAGATAGACAAGAGATGTGATGTAGCTGATGAATAGAAATAGATAGAGAAGAGATAGAGAAGAGATGTGATGTAGTTTATGA
>CAVNYN010289371.1:80923-175445 GCA_963692815.1 Nyctanthes arbor-tristis | reverse complement strand
AGCGAGGCAGACCCAAGTATTTCCATCAAGGCTAGGGAATGGCTATGTGAGTATCAGGCCACAACCAGATTTATGAAGGGACTACAATATGCTGGCCCGTTTTCAGCTGCTGGTCCAAAATGGAGTCCTCCGCCATCCGGGTGGCTTAAAATAAATGTTGATACAACGGTTGTTGAAGGTGGGTGGTCTATTGGAGTGGGAATTGTTGGTCGTGGTGCGGATGGATCAGTTAGGTTCGCTGTGGCTTCATCAAAGCTGGGAAGATTCTCGTGGCTGAATGCTATGCGGTTCTGCTTGGTGTTCAATCGGCAGTGGAGCGAAGAGAGGTGAGGTTAGTAATAGAGTCCGATGCTTACAATGTTATTAAGTTGCTTCATGAACTGGAGGAGTATGCTCAAGAAGGACCGTTGCTGGCTAAAATTGGGGCTCTAGCGGATAATTTCGAAAGTGTTGAATACATGCACATCTCAAGAGAGGCGAATCGAGTTGCTCATGCAATAGCTAGATTTGCATTTGATAATTATTCTACTTTTATTTTGGACAGATGACGTCCCAACTTTCATTAGGGATCTTGTAAATGATGATCTTTGAGATTAATGATAATGAAAGTTGTTTGTAAAAAAAAAAAATTAAACTAATGATATATATGTTTAATTTATATTAATTATAAACTATAAATTTGTTGTTCGAATTGCGCTCTAATGGTTAAACTATAAATTTGTTGTTTGAATTGCCCTCTAATGGTTAAGATGCTCGTATTTTGGGCCGGAGGTTTCGAGTTCGAACCACACATACCCCTCTGAATTTCCCTCCTCCCTATATCCCCTTATATTTAAAAAAACTATAATTTCAAGCATGTGGACACTTGTCGATCGGTTAGATAATTGGATAATTAAAATTATACATAATTTAAGCAATTGAATGATGATATTTATCTATTAATTATTAAATTGAAATGTAAATGTCATCCATTGTCATACTCTACCATTTCATACATTATCATACTCTACCATTTTATCTATGAAATTAATTGTATCATACCGCTTGATGATATTGTCACAATTAAAAAATAATAATAATTATGGCTCTATTTGATTAAGAAACAAAAAAAGAAAGGCTTGAACTTAATTATCCATAGACGTAAAAGATATGACATTAAAACATACAATAGACATCAAGTCAAAATTCGATAGTCAGTTGAAGTTTAGATGTTTAGGTTTTTGTTCGTGAAATAAAATAAAAAATATGTCATGCGACAGCACAAGTGCACGGCTATTCATATACTAAAAAATGCAAGTGAAACTGATTTAAATTCAAAAAAAAAAGTATAAAGAGAAAAAAATTTAAGAAAAGATACATGATTTGAGAAATGGATAAGGCAGAAGAAAATAATAAAAAAATTTAAAAAAATTTTAAATTACAGAATACCACTCAAGTTACTCTAATAGGAATTAAAATTTCAAAAAAGACCCTATTAACAAAAGATTGGCAGGTAAATTTCGATAATTTCCTTTAATGGTTGTCAAACACTATCTAACACCACCTTGTCCCCAAATGAGATATTGGAAGCCTTAGCAATACTAAATTTGCAAAAAGTATAGGGATACATAAAAATCTTACATGAATAAGTAATACTATAAGCGTGGTGCATTTTCATTAGATAATTAATTAAAAAATATTCACGTGATCATCATCTAATGAAATTGTGTCACGTGATAATGTCACTTATGTATGTCTCTAGAATTGTTTCTTAATTTGCACAACTCAAACTCAAGTGTCTAGAAAGGAGAGTTATATTCATATATCATGCTTTTTTATTAAACACACCACACTATTGTTGTAAAAAATATTCTCGAACTTTTCATGTTTTTAGGTTAAATGCATTAACTTTTTTTCATCTTATTTTATTTTTATTCTTTTATTGATTATCACATCTTGTATCCAACAATAATTTCCTTTTAAAAAATTCATAGGAAAGCCGCTTAATTTTTTTTTTTAATACGAAGATAGAGAGCAAAATCTATAAAAATAAAATTAAATTTTTTCTTATAATTTTAAGATATATACAAATAAAAATATTTGAATAATAACTATCAATAAGAAACAAGATATAAAAATTAATAAAATGTTCATGAAAAATGCAATAAAGTTTATTGGGCACCAAATTTTATAAGTTATAAAGATTAATGAACTTCATAATAATAATAATAATAATAAAATTGTGGTGTATATCACTACCATATAAAAAGTTAAAGCCCAATTTTACTGTTCAATGAATAGTGCCAAAAACATTTTTTTTTAAAAAAAAGGGGTTTTACCTTTGTGTTCGGAATAAACAATGTTGTTTGCTTTCCTATATAGCTAGAATGTTCAATTATTCTCCCATTGTTCTTATCCATTTCCTTCTGTGATTTCCATTTATCTCTAGAAGGAACTACGTCGACAATTTGTATCTCAATTGGAATAGTACTTTGAGTCCGGGGCTTTCTGCGCCCACTCTGAAGACTGGGCAGCAAAGAAATTTTCCTTGATTACAAAATCCTCCCAGGTAAAGTCAGAATTGTTATTCTTTCCTTTGGAAAAAGACTCTCCCACGTAGTGTAAACTGGTCCACTCGCCCTTTTAATGAAAAGAATAAAAATAAAGGGTTTCCATCTCGGTCATCTAAAAGACGGGAAATCGCCAATTTTTGCCATTTCTTGAGCACCTATTTTTTTGGGCATTCCTCCACTGATCCATCTAGGAGTTCTTCTTTTTCAGGTGAGTGATGTATTTTCTGCGTTCCATTTCCTTTTTTTTCTTGAAGCTTTGTTCATAGACTCATGTATGTGTTGTTCTTATTCCGATCTCTTAAGAAGTCTCAGTTTCTTACAGTTACCCATTATAAGTGATTCTTTCTCCTTATTTTTGGGTGCTAATTTTGGTGGCTAGAGAAGATGGATAAGAGTATTATTACACTTTTGTTTTAATATCAATGAAGGGAGAACTTGAAATATTGGGTTAGAATTTTTTTTCTTTAATTAACATTGATAAACAGTAAATTGTTTTGAAATATCAATTATTTTTTTAAAAGTCTTTGTAACTTGTAAGGATCTTTTATGTCGTTGGAAATTTTTGAATTCTTCCAAATTAAAAATGATTAGAGCGGAGAGCATTGATTACTTTTATATTTGAGGTAATATATATGTACGTGTGTGTAGTGTTTAGCTTGTCATCTTCGCTTGTATTCAGTAAACCCTTTTGTAGGTATCAAGTAATTATTATCCACTTTACACTTATTAATTATTTATTGTGCAATGAATGACTGTAGATATCATTCAATGGGAAACATTCTTACTCTTGATGTTGTGGCTCTAATGTTCTTGAAGCAAAAATTTGAAACAAGCACTTATAATGAAGAAATAGTTATACCATTGTTGTATCAATATTTTTTACTATAATTTTATTTATTTTCTTTTCACCCATACTTGCTTAAATACTAATATTTATTATAGATTATATCATAATTCATTGGCTTCTTATCTCTTTTTGTTCTATATATATGACCTTTGGTGAATCCCGTGATTTCACTTGTTTTTAATTGTTACACTTATTTTTTTCCCCTAAATCATGCTTACCAAATGATACAATATTGTATAAGTATTTTTTATGTTTCAGGTGGTACATATATCCAAATTATTAATTTCACATGTTCTGTTTCGCAAGTGTCTTTTTAGTAATTTTCACCCCATCATATTTTGATCATTGATAAATTTAATAAGCATGAGTCAGATTACTGTTCTCATTAAATCAACAATGGGGAAGCTTACATATATGAACCTTTCTAAGAGAGAGATCTTGTACCTATTTTGGTGCCAAATATGCTGATTTCGCACTCAGCCCCACATAGCATGAGTATTTCTGCAAATTTCCATTCCAAATTTCCAATGGCGCAAGATTCTAAAGAAATAGGTACCGATTTCTCCCCATTTTTCAAAATCTTTACTGATGGGAGTATTGATAGATTAGTGTCTTCTCCATTTTTCCCACCCTCGGATGATCTTGGACTAACACTAACTGTCCGATCTAAAGACGCTTCATTCAACCAGATTCCGGCGTATCTGCCCGGATTTTCATGCCCAAAATTATGGATCCCCTACAGAAGATTCCCATATTGCTGTACATTCACGGCGGTGGGTGCTCGGGTCGCCAATGGATAGCGTATTCCATAAATTTGCCGTCACTTTTGTGGAAAAATCAAATGTAATTGTAGTTGCAGTCGATTACAGACTGGGCCATGAAAATCCTCTCCTGATTTCGTTCGATGATTCGTGGGATGCTTTCCGGTGGGTAATTTACCCACGCTTCGGGCTAAGGACTGGATCCGTGGTTAAATGAACACACTGATGCTCTGGTTGTGCTCCGACCGTCGGTTGAAGTGGTAGACCGCCTCCGACCGCGGGGCGAGGTTCGATTTTTGGGAGGAGGAGGGTTCACTGTAGTGCAAGGGCTGTTGGGAGGTTTGGGACACCGGGCAAGGCTTGAAAGGAGAGATAGAATAGGGGGTTTTGAAATTTCACCAACCGAGGCCGCCACTTACGCTATGTGCGGCTGAGTCGGTGCCAAATCAGCAGATCTAGTGCCAAAATAGTAACCAGATCTGTCATCTACTGGGCTTTCTTTTTTCTACTATAGTGGTCTATATTCTATCATCAAATAGCAATTTGGTAAACAATAACTGTACTGTACACGGTATAGTTTATGCGTGCTTTTTGGTAAGTTTGCACCAAAATTTTCCAATCTCTTCATTATTTGTCACTTATTTTGATCAAGCATCATAGGAACAATGCCAAACATATGGTGTAACATAATATTAGTCATTGATGTGATTTTTTGACGGTAACCCACATCAATTGTTGATATTCATCACTATCTAGTGTTTAAATTCTATTATCATTGTCACACTTTTACCTTCAGTCTTCTTTTAGCACTCCTGCTTTAGGGATTTTATGTTTCCAAAATAGTTCTTTTTTTAGTAATTTCATGTCAAATTAAGTTAACATTTCCCAGTGTTATAGAAAGGATGAGGCTTGGAAAAGTGTCAAGGCCAATCATTGAATTTATACGCGCCTAAGCGCACCAGTGCGCAATAAAAGCGCAATCAATGAGTAATAAAGCGCAAAGCGTGACAAAATGTGAAACCCATGTTTCAAATATAGGCGTCTATGCGAGCTTTTTAGAGCACTGATATTTCCACCATTATTTCTATTTTGCCTAGCAATGTTTTTTACTGCATTAAATTACCCAACCTTTTTTTCTGATGTTTATGCATTTATTTATTTTTTTTTTTTTTTTCAGGAAAATTTTAAAAAACCTCTAGAAAGTTTTATAACAAAACTTTTCACATCATGTGGCATGTATAGATGTACACAACGTGTATTTCATTCATGCTATGAGTATTTTAGATACACGTGACGTGCATCTATACATGCCACGTGAAATGAAAAGTTTTATTACAAAATTTTTAGGAGGTTTTAGAAGGGACTCTTTGTTTGCATTATCATTATCACTGTTGTTTCATTAGTTTTATGTCAATGATGACGGTATTTGACCTTTTTTAATAATAAAACCTCCTAGACAAGATAATAATCCAGTTATTCAAAACTTATATTCAATAAAATGAATTGAAAATAAGTTGGCATTTCATTGATATTTATTTCTGATTAAAATTTGTTAATATTTGATTACTACTTTTAAGTTATATATCAAGCACAATTATAGAGACATGAATACCTACTCAGAGCAGTCATCGTAAAAAAAATACCTACTTCTAATGACAAACATAAAATACTTGATGACATTTTATTGGAGGTCGGAATATTTAATATTTTGCAATACACACATTGTAGATATTGAAAATTTTTGAGAGAAAAAGAAAATACTAAGGATGTGTTAGGCTGTCAAAAAATTTCCATAAAAATAGTGTTTTCCACATAAATTCCAACTTTTGTAGCGTTTAATTGATAATTTTTTATTTGAAAATCATTTTCCACCTCTTGGCGGTCATGTAGTTTTTTTTTCCCTTTTTTCTAAATAATTCATGTTTTCTAATGTGAATTATACCTTTCACCAAACACATTACAGAATTAATTTTCTATGAAATTCAGATATTCACTTACTAGTAATTTAATTGATAAAAAAAGATTTTCCTTCTAAATAAATTTCATGTTTGTAATCAAACACATTCTAACTAAAAATGAGCCCACTTTTTATTTTGAGCTTGAGGCGCTCACCTCACTCGTCTCATAATAGAACTTTCTCTGCGTAAACTTGTCACAAGATGCCATGCAAACCAAACATTAATAGCTACAACACATATAGTGACTGCGCAAAGAAAACGAGAATTATAGTTCTTTCTATATTTCAACAATTCATATTACTAATTATTTGAAAATTTCTAGTACCAGCTGATGGTATCTTATTACGTTATTTAGTGGCCTTATATTTTAAATGAATCAATTAGGAATTATTTTCCTCTATTAGTGAGTTTCAATTGTTTGCCAATAGATGATACCGTAATAGTACCATTTATTGGCGTTAGAATGAAATTGTCTTTAATTACTCTCTCTTCTTTTCACAAAGTACATTGCCACCCTAAAATAGATACATATTGCTATATATATTTATATATATATATATATTTAATAATTAGAAACTAAAATTGTACCTTAAAAAAAATGTAAAAGAAGGCAAATTATAATGAAAGACAAACATCACCTTAGCCTTAACAGCACGCCGGCCCATCGAGTGAGACTGCGGAGTGGCATTCCCGCTTGATGATGTGACCCAATTGGACGGGCACATGCGCGCTGCGGGCATGGAGCGGAATTGATATTTGAGTACCATTACGAGGAAAATCCAGACAAACCAATCATATTGCGATCAAAAAATTACTCATCGCTCTCCGATCCTCATAAAAGCGCGTTTTTTCACTTCTCTCACTAAAAGTTCATTCACTTTCTCTCTCATCCATCACTCTCACACTACCCAACGCTTGAAAATAAGGATCAAATCACGCTGAAACTCACACAATGAGGAATCATATACAAAACAGAAGTGAATAATTTCTCAGTTTCCACACCACGGAAACCTCGCCTTCTTCAATTGGATCGAGTTAACAGTTAACTCACCTATTCCAAAAATGGGCCGCAGTTCGGTAAACCCAATGGAATCCGACGACGAAGAAACCACCTCCGCCACATCGGTTGCCGCCGCCGCCGCCCGCTCGATCCGCGACCGTTTTCCTTTCAAACGCAATAATGTTAACCAAAGTGAAAATAATAACAATACTGCTTCCATACCACGCCCATCGTCCAAGACGTTGCCGTTTTCACACAAACCCTCCCGATCTCACCACAAACCCCTAAGTCGAAAGCTTATTTTTTTCTTATTTGAAGGGAAATCTCGGTTGCTATGCCTTATTTTAGTGATCTTTTTCTTCGCTATTGCGACTATGGTTTTACAGAGCTCGATCATGTCGGTTTTCCGGCAGGGAGTGACTAGAGAGACAATGCGGTGGCGGTGGTCGGTAAAGGATGATTTGAAATTGGGTAGCTCATTGAAGTTCGTGCCCCGGCTTAAGGTCCAGATGAATGGAAGCCGGCTGGATTGGCTTCGCAACCAACCGAGAATCGAGATTCGGCGTCCAAGGATTGGACTAGTAAGTGACGGACCTATTATTCATCTGCTTATGAGATTTTATCCGAATGTGTTGTGAAATTAGGTGTAAAATACCCTTTCTAGCTTACTGTTTTAACTTTTAACATTACCGTGAAGTGGTGCATTGTAGCTTGGACATTGAACTGTAGTCTGCCGATAGTAATAATAATTAAAAAAAAATGACAAATATATATAGTAATAATATGATAATATCAAGCGTAGTTTCGTTACTTTTGCATATTCTCTAATCTCAAAGCATACATTAATTTTCTCAAGAATGGCGGTATTTCTTTTGCATATATGCTCTAATCTTAAAACATTGAATGCCCCTTAACATTGTAACTTATTGGTTCACACATCAAGCTGTCACTGTATGCTCAAAATGCTTTATATGGCTTTTAATATCTAGAATTAGCACATTATAGCTTGAAGAGTCGTGATTTTCTGTGTATGGTGTTGCAATTTGGAACCTAATAATGAAATTTCTAGCTAATGCCAAATGGGAAGAAAATCATTTATATGAATGTATTATTGGCAATCTGCGAATTAATTTTAGCATTTTTTCTTTTTAATTTCAACTAGCCTGGGAGTTTGGCTCATGCTATACTGTGGTTATACATCAAGTTGAACAAGCAAGTATAGCCTCCTCAATTCTATTTTTTCTCTAATCGAATGTGGAGAAAGTTACGTATTATTTGTGAATTTAGTCTTAGAATAAACAGAGTTCATCTTTTAAGTTGCAATCAGAGTCAGGGCGTTGGTTAAACAATTTTTACCATGTTGAGTCATCAAGTTGAATGATCCGATTACTTTAGAATCAACTGTTGAACAAAAATAACTAGACTCCCACCCTTGATCTCATTCTAGTTATTAATACTTTTAAGGTTTTTCGGGGGTAAAACACTACCTTTATCTCTTTAGTATCTCCCTGTAGCACTAGGGGCTTGTAGTGCGATGGAAAAAGGTGACTGTAAGCACATATGGCATCTTCCTCCCGTTTTTGAGAATGCGGCCTCCTATATTAGAAATGAATGTTATTCGAGAAGCCGCTAGTAGTATTTTCTGTTAGGAGATCTACAACCTGTGTTTGCATCTAGTTCTGAATTACGTAACTGCAGGTGTGTCGTATCTCTTGCAGATTAGTATTACCTTGAAAATCAATTTGGCTTTTTCAAAAGTTACATCAGTTGGTTGACTACAAGTCATTTGCATAATGGTTTTGATGCATTGACTTGGTCTATCAACGTAAAAAAACTAAATGACCTTACTTTGTTTTTGCTGATGCAAGATCTTGGGGAACATGAAGAAAGATCCAGCGTCATTGATGATGTATACAGTTATGAAGAATCTAAAAGGCCTTGGTTATCTGCTTAAGGTAATTTTTCTAGATGCTGTTCATAAAGTGTATGTTGGTTCAGTTTTAGGAATTCTATCATTTCCTAGATTTGCAATAGCCAGCACATTAAAGTTTCCTTATCTAAAGATTAGAGAATCGACGTTGGAACAATTATTTGTTGGTTCTAATATAATAGACAATCGATTAGATTTTCTTCCGATCTATTAGTATGTCAGATCTGCTCATTCAGAAAAAGGTTGTGATTAGTTTGGTACTAGTTATGCAAATCTTCAAGGAATATGTTTCTTGTTAGATACTGTTAACATCATTTTCGGTTGCTGGAATCGTAAATTTCTCTTCCCTCTCTATGCTGTTATTCAAATCCGGGAACTCCCGAATCCCCGTAACCAAAAACAGTGGGGGTGGTATATAGATACAATGTTAAGTGGAGCACTTCGTAGCATGTCCACCACGTGTCAAACCAATATGACTTATGATATCCACTTGTCTTGTTCGCCCGTCCACCTGGATGGTAGTGATTTTACAGTCCAGTTCGGCAGTATTGAGTCCAGAACACCTTTCCGACAGATCAGTGATCTCTCCTCTAAGTCGACCTGGTACCCCTCTCCAAGGCGTTCGCCTAAGACCTAGGTGATCAGCTCACTATCAACAGATAGAGGATTTGATCTTTCTAGCTATGCCGATGGAATTGTTTTTGAAGTCATTTAAAGAGATAGTCATGTTGAGTGGCTTATTTATCCCTTCTTATCTTACTACCATTGTCCAATAAATTCTATCTACTTATGCTGGAACTGTAAACAAACATGCTTTTAATATGTCTTGACGTCAGCCTGGGTCAAGCTTGGTCAAGCTTGATTTTTGATACATGTAATTGCCCAACTTCAGGCATGCTTGCATGGTGATTTCTTTTTAAGTGTCACATTATTAATCCTTACCCAAATTAGGAACATATTCTTGCACCTAAGTTTTGTGGTTGAATATGGGTAATTGTTTTTGATCAACAGCTTTCTAATCTTGTCAGTGCTTGTTTAACAGATATATGCCATTGAGGATGGTGATACAAGGCCAATATGGGAGGAAATTGGAGGTCAAGTCTCAATTTTAAGCCCTGAAAGATATGGTTATATTGATTGGTCAATGTATGTCTGCCCTTCATGTCTTCTGATAACCTGGAAAGATTCTTGTTTGGTCAAAATTTGCTTTTCTGTCGTAAAGTATCCTTCTTCAGTTGGTAAGAATGAGTGACACTTTTTCATGCTTGCAGTTTTGAAGGAATTATTGCGGAGTCCTTAGAAGTAAAGGAAGCTATCTCAAGGTAGACTCTTCCTCAACAACTGCGCAGTTTCTGAAGCAAATTCTATTAACTGCTGAAGAACAACTGACAACACCTGTCATGGAATGATGTTATGTCTTGAGTGTCATCTCTTGAATTATACACACACACACACACACACACACACACTTACACTTTTATAGCTACAATCTCAAAGATAATATTGGTCTTTGAACTGATCCCAACCTAAAGAAGGCGTCCTAAAAAACAGAAATATGACAAGAAAATACACAGTCGGTTATAAACTTGCCATCAGGAGTGTACATTGTAAAGAGAGAGGTTCCATCAATCAGGTCACACTTTATGAGCAAAGATAACCTGAGCAAGTCAAATGTTTTCCTCTACAAGTTGAATGATAATGTACATAATGTCAGGCAACAACATCCTGTTTGGCATGTCTTTTGAAAAGTTGGAAATCGCTTTGCATTCTAAGAACTTGCTTAGGTGCTTCTTATAAGGAGCTTATAAGCTCTTCTTGAAAAATAGGTAGAGGCAAACTTTTTTATGAAGGAGATTATAATATCCCTTATAAGGAGCACCAGAACACACTCTAAGGAGTTGCTTTTGCACTTGCTTGGACAAAGTTCTTTGTTTGGCCTGTAGGAGCTTTAGAGGAAGCTTGGCTGGCTTCCGTAAGCAACAATTTTATAAAAGCACAAGCATAGGCCCTGAACAAGTAGGATTTGTTTGGAGATCAATGTCCTCTCTTGACTGGATTATAACATCATGTCAACATTGAGGATTCTCTGCAAAGTTAATTTCATCTGTTTCACTGTCCTACTATGATTTTTGAATTTTATATCTATGCAGCCTTATGCAGGAGCCATTTTGCTCTGTGCCACTCATATGGATCATTCAAGAAGATGCACTTGCAAATCGCCTTCCATTGTATAAAAGCAGGGGCTGGGATCTTCTTATTTCAAATTGGACCAATGCTTTTCACAGGGCTGATGTTGTTGTATTTCCAGATTTTTCTTTTCCAGTAGATCTCTTTTGCCTCTTCATGTGATTTATGCTCGCTCTATTTGTTCTTTATTTTTATTCTACATATTTGTTATGAGTTGTTGCTTGATCAGTCTCGAGATTTTCTTACTCTTATTTATTGTACCCTGGCCGCTTCAGTTGCTATATAGCATGCTTGACACTGGAAACTTCTTTGTGATTCCTGGATCTCCAGTAGATGTCTATGCTGCAGAAGGCTACAGTGATTCCCACTTCAAATTTCAGTTGCGTGCGGAAAATGGGTTTGATAAAGATGACACGCTAGTTCTGGTCATTGGAAGATCTTTCTTCTATAATGAATTAGTTTTGGATTATGCTGTGTCAATGAGTGATATAGAACCTCTGCTCATTAAATATGCTGGGGTAAAGGATGTTGGGAAGACATTTAAATTTGTTTTCCTCTGTGGGAATTCCAGCAATGGCTATAATGTTGCTTTACAGGTATACTATTCCAGAACACTCTCTTGTTCTTTACTTTCTTGTGCATTATTATGTGGCTGCGGAAAAATAAGAAGTGTACGTTCTCCATGTTTGGAAACTGTTTCCTAGAGTATTATCCTTGTTTTCAAGGGTTGTATTTTAGGCTGATGCCCATGGATACTTCTGGTTTATTCGCCTGTGAATTGTAATGCATATTCTCTGTTCTATCTCTTAATTTGCTTTTTCCTTTTTCAAGTTTATGTATGGTTGAGATTCAAAATAATGAGTGCTTTCCTATCATGAAGTATACTTGGATGAATTCAAGATGCTGTTTAGCAGTTCTCTGATTCGTGCCTTAAAATCTTAATTGTTGATTGTACATCTACAGGATATTGCTACTCGTTTGGGCTTTTCTCCGGGCACTCTCAGACATTATGGAATTGATAATGATGTGAATGGTCTAATACTAATGGCTGACATTATCCTTTATGGTTCTGCTCAAGATGAACAAGGCTTTCCTCCATTACTGACAAGAGCTATGGCCTTTGGGATACCGATTGTTGCACCTGATTATGCTATAATTAAGAAATATGTACGTCTATTCATCTTTTCCGGGCAAACACTCTTTATTAGCTTAACTTTGAAACCTGATGTCCTATTTCTTTACTTCTGTAAACATGTTTCTGAATCCTTAGGTTGTTGATGGTGTTCACGGGATAATTTTTCCAAAACATGATGCCAGCGCATTATTGAATGCTTTCTCTATTTTGATATCAGAGGAAAAATTATCTGATGATGCAGAGTCTATTGCTTCGTCTGGGAAGTCACTTGTTAAGAATATGTTGGCAGCAGAGTGCATCACTGGCTATGGAAAGCTACTGGAGAATATTTTTTATTTTCCATCAGATGTTCTTTTGCCAGTTCATGTTTCAGAGCTTAAAGAGGCATCATGGGAGTGGGGTCGTTTTAAGAATGAAATAAAGCAGACATCAAGTATTGCTGAATACACATACCTTAAGGGATCCTCTGGGGTAATTTCCAGCGTCATTGATGAGCTTGAGGGGGAAATGACCAACTTGGTTCTGGTAAAGAACGTTTCTGTTGATGAAATTGAAGATTTGGAAGTGGATGTCCCTACCATTTCAGATTGGGATATTTTGAGTGAAATAGAACGCTCTGAGGAAGTGGAGAGGCTGGAAACAGAGGAGGTATTACCTTATATTCTCACATGTATGAAACGTTCCCGAACCCCCCTGTTTTTTCCTCTGCATCCCTTTTCTCCTTTCAGAATCTAAATCCTGCATCATTTCTTGTAGATGGACGAAAGACTGGAGAAAGACATTGGTGAGTGGGATGAGATATATCGTAGAGCTCGTAAAGCTGAGAAGCTTAAATTTGAAGCGAACGAGAGGGATGAAGGTGAGCTAGAAAGAACTGGGCAGCCAGTATGCGTTTATGAGATTTACAATGGAGCTGGTGGTTGGCCATTTCTACACCATGGCTCTTTGTACCGTGGGCTAAGCCTGGTAAAATCCTCCAAACCAGATTGCCATGATATTACGTTTTATTCTTTAATCATCTCTTCTGAAATTTGGTTTTATTGTTGTTAAGTATTCTTTAATCATCTCTTCTATGCCGTGAGCTAAGCCTGGTAAAATCCTCCAAACTAGATTGTCATGTTATCACGTTTGATTCTTTAATCATCTCTTGTGCAATTTGTTTTAATGTCGTTAAGTATTCTTTCATTTTTTTGGTTGTATATGTTATCAGGTGACTAGAGCTCGGAGAATGAGGTCAGATGATGTGGATGCTGTTGGTCGCCTGCCTATATTGAATGATACGTATTATCGAGATATCCTCTGTGAGATTGGAGGAATGTTTGCAATTGCTAATGGGGTTGATAACGTTCACAAGCAACCCTGGGTTGGATTTCAGTCGTGGCGTGCTGCTGGGAGGAAGGCACGTGTTTCATCTTGTTAAGTTGTTAGCAAAAATGATAAAGATTCTGCATCTAATCCCGCTATGTAGTATTACAGTTTCACATTCCATAAACAACATTTCAGTTTGGCAATTAGCTTAATGGCTGAATCCTAAAAATTTCAGGTATCTTTATCCAAAAGAGCAGAACAGGTTTTAGAACAAGCAATACAAGGAAAAACTAAAGGGGATGTTGTGTACTTTTGGGCGCGCATGGATATGGATGGTGTTGTCGGAAGCAATGATCTGCTTACTTTCTGGTCCATATGTGACCTTATGAATGGCGGGAAGTGTCGGTAAGTGTAGGAGAAATCTGTTCTTGTAATGGTTAGATTCTTTTTTCGTTTGTCATCTTTGCCTACCAGTCTCCATTAAGGAGTACTGAATGACCTCCTTAAAGTTGTAAATGACTATAAACTGAGATACTTCTATCAAGTCCTTCTATGGCATATGTGAAGATCTTCTTCTGGTTCGTTGAATAAATCAACCTAATATTATTAATTATTAACTAATCTAAAAAAGCTTGAAACCATGGTTTCAAATTCGCAGTTCTCTGAGATCTTGCTGACTCTTTAGATAAGATAAAATAAAATAAAATAAATTACTATAATCTTCAAGAGTTATAAATTGCTATTCTTGATTATCACGTGTGCTCTTCCGATCTCTATTAACCTTGTCTTGCTTCAATTTATGCAGTACCACCTTTGAAGATGCATTCCGCTTAATGTACGCTTTGCCATCAAATAAAGAAGCTCTTCCACCCATGCCTGAAGATGGCGGGTATTGGTCAGCTCTACACAGCTGGGTGATGCCAACACCTTCCTTTCTGGAGTTTGTTATGTTTTCCAGGTTATTTTTCTGCAGAAAGCTTTCTACGTAATTCTATCACGACATTTCACTTTCAATGGGACCAAACTGATTATGAGTTTTTGTCAAATTTGGACCTCAGGATGTTTGTTGATTCTCTCAATGGTTTGCATGTGAATTTAAGCAAGACATCTGATTGTTTGCTGGGGTTTACAGCAGTCGAGGTAAAGCCATGGCCTCCAAACCAAACTAATTGCTCAAGTTGTTGAGCTTCAAAATTCAATTTTGGGTAAAAAATCAGTCCTCAATGGGGAAACTGTCCAAATCTACATCAAACCATTTTATGAGCCTCCTGGAAACCAGAAATGTGTGGCGTTTTCAACTTTTTGCATACATATTAGGAAACAAACCTAGTTTCACGAGTCATGCAACGATTTAACTGAAATTTGGGCAGTTCCTGATACTGGGGAGTTAATGAGCAAGTACAATGGAAGGTTGAGGATCAACATACTGTTCTTTAAAGACTTTGGATAATTCTATAACAATTTCATGCTGTCTCAATTTATTTATTTTTTTTCCTGGATGAAAGAAGATTCTAATGTTTGGTTGTTTGCTGTCAACCAGAAGAAACATTGTTACTGTCGGCTTCTGGAACTCTTAGTCAATGTTTGGGCTTATCATAGTGCAAGGAAGATGGTTTACATTGATCCTCAGTCAGGTTTGTTGGAAGAGCAACACCCAATTGAACAGCGAAAAGGATTTATGTGGGCGAAGTACTTCAATATGACATTATTGAAAAGTATGGATGAAGACCTTGCAGAAGCTGCAGATGACGGTGACCATCCATATGAAACATGGTTATGGCCATTGACGGGGGAAGTTTACTGGCAGGGAGTATACGAAAGGGAGAGGGAAGAAAGATACAGGCTAAAGATGGACAAGAAGAGGAAAACAAGAGAGAAACTATATGAAAGGCAGAAGCACGGATATAAGCAGAAGACACTCGGAGGATAGGAACCTGAAGAGGCCTCATGGATTATTTTGAGCTTCTTGATGGAAGCGCTCGACTTCTAACACGATAGTCGAACCGGTTGATCTTTTTCAGCTTGTTCCTTGGAAGAAACCCAAGCGTCAACATACTTTCCACTGACATGATTCTGACTTGACATACATAGAAGGGGAAACTAGGCCGAGAAATGCAAATATATGACTCGAGCCAGCACTTCCAAAGCCATTTTTCGAGCAGCTCTAACAGATACTCTTTTGAGGTGCACTAAATTTTGATTAAAATTCTTTTATCAATGTTTTAGACAAAGGCGCAAGTACCCTCACATTTTATTCTTTATTACTAATATATATACATGCCCTTTGTAATAATGTACACCCTTTTTCCTATACTTCATTTGGGTTCCCTGCCCATCATCGCCAATTTTTTTTTTTTTCAACTGAATAGCAAAGAACGAAGGGCTAAAAAAGAAAAATAAAAAATTCTCAGGTACAAGTTGTATTATTCTCATATATTTATGTTCAGACTCTGATGTATTTGATATATAAGTATTTCACCTGTGCATTGCAGAGGAAAAAGAATTATGGAAAAATACTAATAACATCTAAGAAGTAAAATAGTCATTCACCATTATATTTACATTAACAGGACATTAAAAACATAGTGTTTTGCATGAAATTTAGATTAAGCGTCTCAATTAGCTTCCACGTTGAATTAGTGAATTAATGTAGAAGTTTATCGTGACTCTTTGTTTTTCCCTCTTAAAATAATATAGAAAGTACTTGCAAAACAAACATATCACATTAAGATTCCATTCATTATTACCAAAATCATAATAATAATATACATTCAAACAAAAGATTGAAAAAGTCGATACCCATATAAACAATACAGTGCAATTAAAAAATAATAAAATATCTTAATAATCTCCGGTAAAATGTGGATTGAAAGAAAGCTAAGAGATTTTTGGTTAGCATTAAGTCTCCTATGCTTTTGTCGCTTTTTCTTGAACGCGATGAACAATTTCCTCAGGAGTTCTCTATAAACTGTTAAAAGCAAACCCGGATGGTGAGACTATATCTGATTGTGCAAACACAAATAAAAAAGAATAGAAAAAGAAAATTGACTCACAAACTTTGTTTATCTTAACCTCAACTTAACTGATGTGGCTTAGCTCTCATTTTATTGTATATCTCCAAGATCTCTTTCATCCTGATCTTACTCTCATCTTACTGTTAGTGTTTCCTTTTTCATCATTTTGATTGAGTGTCCCGATCTTATCCCTCAAATATAAATCAACGAAAGAATTACATGGAATCTAAATAAAAATCATGAAGAAAAAGAGCTCAAACTTGAGATTACCCCAAGAGTAGTATATGTTTCTGAAGGCTCAAGAGATTCAATATTTCATTTCTTAGTTCAAGATGCTCTGCCCACAGACCTTTGTGGGAACATTTGGTTTCAAATATAGCTGTGAAAGACGTTCCTAGGTTCTTTATCCATCCAGAGAAACACATATATTTAAGCAATATATGACCATCAAGAAGCAGACTTAACGACACCCAATAAAAAATTCTCATAACACCCAATAAAAAATTCTCAGGCTCAAATTGTATTATTCTCGTATATTTATGTTTGGACTCTGATATATTTGATATATTGTAAGCAAGGGGAATCGAACTTTTAAAATACCTATTTAGATGTTAGGTCTATTTTATTGGTAGCACCCTAAGAGTGAAAAAAGAAAAATTAATTTTTTATTTTTATTCTTTGTAATATTGTTTGACACTCTCTAAAAGTTATCAAGCACACATGTTTAGTTAAACTGTTTTGGCATTCCTTCCTCTGCGATTGAGCGGACAGCCATGCTTGCTTGCAAACAATTCCTGGTCGAGGAAAGCTAACAAGAAAGGGGAAAAAACAAAATAAAAAAAGTAATCTCAAAACAAGGTTGTTTTAAATAACTCTTAACTGAAGATGAGATACCTTTCCCAAAATTATTGTGCAATTTTTCTCACCAACTTGGTACCTAAATTCTAGTAATAATTCGTTATATATTCCTAAAGTAAATATATATCAGAATTAATTAATATACGTTACAATACCATTTTCAAATTTTTAAAGGAAAATTGGATCGCACAGAACAGCTCAGATTCCAACCAATCGCGAAGCTTTCCAGTAATTCCTCAGATCCTTATAATCATTTGTTTATTTCTCCCAAGATTCTTTTTATATATAAAAATCCATGGTTCCCATTAACTTGACACTGTGCCAATAACATGCCGCCGTTGGTCGCCACAAACTATTCTCCACTGCCGCCTTCCGCCTGAATCAGGATTTTTACTTCTGTTTTCTTGAATGTACTGCTTCTGCTTCTATTTCTGTTTAGGAATCACAAGATTTTCAGTTTTATTCTCTTGAATTGAATGTACTTTTAACTGAGGAGCCAAGAATTTTAGTTTTGTCTTCTTGAATGCATTGCACTCCTTTCATTTGGACTCAGAAATAACAGTTTTCAGTCCTGTTTTCTTGAATTGAATGCACTCTTTCTATCAAGATTTTCAGTCTTATTTTCTTGAATGTACTGATCGAGGAATCCAGATTTCCCGTTCTGTTTTCTTGAATGTATTGCACTGATTCCATCTGAACTCAGAAATTGAAAGTTTCTGTTTTGTTTTGTTGAATGTAACCAAAAGTTGCATTTCCATTTTATTGAAAGTATTACTACTGATTCAGAAATCAAGATTTTCATTTCTATTCTCTTGGATCATGGATGCACTGATTTTAGTCTGAAAATTCAGAAGTCAAAACCTCCAGTTCTGTTTTCTTGAATGATCTAGTTCTTGGCTTCTTTCACATAACTGCATTCATTCATATATCCAAGGCAAAGGATAAGAATATTTATCCTTTGTTGAACTAAATCAGAATGTTATGCCGGAAAAGCTCGAGTACGAGAAGCAGCCGGGGATCTGTACCGGTGTACCTTAACGTTTATGATCTTACATCCATTAATGGATATGCTTATTGGCTTGGCCTTGGTGTTTACCATTCTGGGATTCAAGGTGAGAGTATTCAATCTTGCTTTTCTTAAAAGAATTCCAACTTTCTTTTCCTTTTATTGCCTTTCAAGCAATGTCTGATTAGATCTGCTCTTGAATAATTGCCCATGTGCTTATATTACTTAATGTACATAAACATGGAACCAAGAATTCATAGCTCAGTTTCTTCAATCATTATATGTTCTTACTTCTCAAGCCTTTGGTTTATACTGTAAATTTTTGCCTATAAACTCGATTCAAGGCTTAGTGTAGTTATAGACATTCATATAATTGATTACTGTTTCATTTGTGAATGATTAGTTCATGGAGTAGAATATGCATTTGGAGCTCATGAAAGCTCAACCAGTGGAATATTTGAAGGAGAGCCCAAACATTGTGAAGGATTTACATTTAGGAAGTCAATTTTGATGGGATTCACTGATATGACCCCCGGGGAGGTGAGGACAGTCGTGGAGGAATTTGCTTCAAAATACAAAGGAAATTCTTACAATTTGATCACTAAAAACTGCAACCATTTTTGCAATGATGCTTGCATAAAACTTACTGGCAATCCAATCCCGAGTTGGGTTAATCGCCTGGCTAGAATTGGTATGCTTTTGCTTCATAATTTTTCAGTTTTTGGATGAAATTATAATGTGTCTATTGACTATTTCTTGATAATGTACATGAAGATGGTTTTGGTTTGCAGGTTGGTTCTGCAACTGCATCATTCCAGTGCACTTAAATTCAACTAAAGTTGGTCACCACAAAATTGAAGAAAAAGTCTGTGAAGCGGAGAAGAAGAAACTAAGAAGTCGATCGAATAGATTCTCATCTCCGCCATCTCCATCACGTTCTCCACCTTTCCCTTCAAATACAGGCAGTCGAAGCACAAGTGCTCTGCCAGAGATCTTCACCCCCTGATATGATAAAGTTTTACAGGATTCCTTCCATTATTTACATCTATCATTTTACCAAATCTTTTTTCCTTTTTCCTCGCAATGTTTTTTTGTTAAATGCAAATATTTTTTATGCTCAATTCATGTCTACTGCCCATATTTTGATTCTAATAATTTCACTTGCCACTATTTTGATCAATAATTTAACAGCTATGAAATTACAATCACATATTTCAAATAGCAATTAAATTTCCATCACGGACCCATTTCTCATATAATTCAAATTCATAACAATCTGAATCAAACAAGTGGACAAAGCGGAGGGCATCCGAGTCATTGCAATTTGGGATATCCACTTTTTTTGTTGGGTTCACTCAACCTTGGCCCAAGATTTTGTTCAGCCCCGATATATTCAAATAATCGACCCAAAACCAAATTTCAAAATGAAATCGTTTTTCCCTGATAATAATCAAGACAAGATAACCGAATTCCTAGCTCCCCTGTTGCTCGAGCTCGCAACCACTGTAGTGAGTTTCCTCATTTTTTTGGTCGAGATTGGGAGAATCAATTATTGTTATTTATCGCTGAAATGATTAATCTGCCACCAATCCATTCTCCAAAATTACACTTCAGTACTGCTAACTTCAAAATCAAAGTTTAAAAAGCCAAATTGAAAAGATCATTTTCTTTTATCTTTCCATAAAATATATCATATAATAGACTCAAACAAGAGTAATTTTAGTGATGAGCACTGGGGACACGGTAGGTTGCAGAGATTTCTAAGGACAATGACAGGTGCCTATAGTTTTTTTGTTTTATTCTATGTTTTGGTTTCCTCGATAGGATTAATCTATATGATTTTCAGCTTCCATTGCACAAAGTTTTTGTTTGTGTGTTGGAGGGACAAAATGGTCCCCCAATTTTAGTTAACTTGCGTATAGTCGAATCAGTTTTTAATTAAAAGGAATTGTACCGGGAGTGCTATTAATTGGGTTTTGTGAAAAATGTACAGTTGTCTCAAGAGCGTTTTTAGATGATTTTACTGCTAACAAGGTGACTCAAGATCTCAGTTACTTCCTCACCTTAGCTACTGTGGAGCACATCGGGGAAGGGAAAATGTTTTCTTCTTTACTTGCAAAGTAATAATATGTCTAATGTTCAATTTAATTTCTGTGTTTCTTTGCTAGCAAATTGTTTCCTCCCTAGGTTCTTCTTTGTGATTTAAAATATTGTTTACCCCGTTCATGTTTGATGAGGTGGACTAGACGAGTAAGACAAAGTAAACAAAATCCAATGAGTTTTGTCCTCAAAGTTGAGACTGAGAACTGAAGTATAACAATGTACTTACATCTAAAGACTCTGACCTTAGGCCTTAGCTCTTGACCACTTACCCTACACAAGAAAACTACAAAGAGTAGATGCAAACCGCTTGCAGGGTAGTAGTCCCAACTACACTTCCAAATATGTTAAAATGATACATTCTGTGATATTAGTTACAGCCGATTCATCCTCCTATTTAGCAAGGTCAGTAGTTATTTCAAGTGTACTCGTTATTTGTTACATTTGTCCTGTCCCTGTAGAGACAGATTAACCCTTACTTGTCTGATCCATTAGCTTATGCCACAAAGCACATCAGAAGCAGGATCTTCCACCAGGGCAAGGTTTAAATCGGGAAGTACAAACTTAACTTCCTTGTCTTCAGACTGTTCATTTGCTGGATGGCTTTGTGCTGAAACATCATTGCCTGAGACAGATGATTGCAACATCGGAGAGATATGATCACAAGCTCCCATATGTTGTTGGAGCTGAACACGAATTGGTTCCTCAGATGGAATCAGTGACCTACTTTTAGCACTCAGCAGTTCCTGCGATTCAAGCTGTTTCAAAGAATGTCAGAACGCCTAGCAACCATAATAGCAAGGGGAAGCGAGATTAACTATTTTTCTGGTAAGAACAAATAAAAGGGAGTTCAATTTAACAGTTTTAGGATCGGGCAATTCCATGATATGTGAAGACAACGTGTGCCTGTAAGCACATAAAGCTGCAATCAACAATGGGCATAATGATAACAATGGAACACAGAAAGTTTGCACCTCTATTCTCTTCAAGCTTATATTTGCAGCCTTCTGTTTTGCCAAATTTGCGCGTAATGCTGCTATTTCCTGCGTATGTTCATGTCCAGATATTAGAAACTTTACTTTACTTGAATGAGTTAGTGTATACTGTATAAACATAATAAAGGCAAATATTTTACCTTTTTCAATTCTCTTCTCTCTTTATCCAACAAGTGCTCCTCTACTTGAAGTTCTGCCAGCGTCTGCAAATGAATCCCAATCTAGATTCCTGAGACTCTGTTTCCTACAATATTGATCATGCTAGCTAGTTTTTTTGTTTTGTTCATCAAATTACTACATTTACTGAGCCAAAACCTGAACGAAATGATTTTTAGACTTGTACAAAAGAGAGAGCTTCAAAGACTCAAAAACGGAAATTTTAGATTTGGTCCTTGAATTTCGCACAACAGTCATTCATAATCACCTTCTTCTTCCTTGACCTCTTCATGGGGTTCTTGTCACCAGTTGCATTAACCTGTAGCAAGCGAACAAATGAAAACAAAAGAATTCAAAACTGATTCACATCAAATTCATAAAAAGCTTCACAATATAACTGTCGACAAATTTCCCATAAAAAAAATCTCGTAGCAATAACTTCAACCATGTCACGCAAAGTCTTGCTTTCGATTGGGCATAAGAAGATGAAAATGTTTAAGCACGAGACATGTGGTGCGATATGATACCAGACACCAGACATGTGGTGCTTTAACATCCTACATAAGTAGGCCTGGGCGCTAAACCCGTCAACCCGACTACCCGACCCGCTATGGGTCGAGTTGAGTCGGGTCAACACGGTCAACGGGTCGGGTGGTGGGTTGCACCGAGACACACACATTTGCATTCAGTTTAACAATTTCACATTTGCAAAAAAAAAAAAAAAAAAAAAAAAATTTAACAATTTCACACAATTTCGTTACATTATTTCACCCAAAGACACACACACCCATGAACCCTAGAGACCTTCAAATCTCCATTCCAATTTTCAATTTCCACCCCTGTCAAGGAAATGAATTCAGCATCGCAGGCTTATTTATCCAATTTTACACACTTTGGCTTTTTAAAAAAAAATGAATATTTAACAAATACACAACTAGTTCTAGAAGAATCCTCCGCCGGATCGCCACCGCTTCATTAGTCTCCGCCGCTTGCAAGTTCAATCCATCTCCCCTGACCGCCAACACCATTCACAATTTTCCTCCTCGCTTCATGTTTTCTTGCATTCTTTGAAACTCCTAAGCCAAGCCATATAATCAAGGAAAGAAGGAAGAGTACTTTCAAAAAAAAGAAATGAGGAAGGGAGAGAGAGTCTGGGCGAAAGAGTCTGAGAGAGAGAGGCTGCTGTAGGCTTTGGGATTATTTAGTGACCTTTTGGGCTGGATATGCTTTGAAAATATATTGGGCCTGAATTTTTTTTTAAAAAAAAAAAGATATTGGCCCAAACCGACAACCGAATCGACCCGACCCCAACCGAGCCGGTTCGGTTCGGGTCGGTTTACAAAACCGAGCCGGTTCGGCTCGATTTCACAAACTGCAACCCAATATGTAGTCGGGTCGGGCCCAAACCCGACGCGACCCGACCCGTCCATTGCCCAGCCCTATACATATGAACGGCATGGCATTCTATGCTGCTATGTGTGACTACAAGGAATATTTTTGCTAGTTGACTTTTTTGGTCAAATTCACTGGTTTTCAATAATAATAATAATAATAATAATAATAATAATAATCTATTTTATTTTAGTAATGATATACTCTACACAAATTAACAATTAAACAACATTTCAAAATTAGAAAATTGAAAAAAAAAATCAATTTGACCAAAAAATGCTGGTGATAAATAATAATCCGAATCCAGTACATAGCATGCAGTGGATGTATATGTGTGTGTTAAAGCCAAAGAGCTAAAATATATAAAACTCCAAAAAGACAGTGAATTTTCCAGAGAAATAGAGCGGGCTCCGATTTCGGAGATGAGTTGGCTGTATGGGGTTAAAAGCCCGATTTATTTGAATAGGAAAAAAACAGAGCTACTTAGTGCCTGTTTGATTGAATTCATAGTAGTTGATTTATGAAGAGAAATTATAAAGAGGTGAAATAAATGATGTAGATTTAATAAAAGTTTGAAATTTATAGTTATAAATGAATAGTTATCAAATCAATAATAGATAAAATTATAATATTAACCTAGACTAATAATATCTAACCATATCGACCTACCTGGGTCCACAAGTAAACCGCAGTTAAAACAGAAAAAAACCCACCATAACTTGCTGTCAAGCATATATATGTACCCACATGCGTCCCGCTTTTATTAGCGGCAAAACATTATAAATGAGGCAGCATCTTCTTATTGTTCAGTCCAACTATCTACGCAAAGAGGCCGACAATTTTTCTTCTTTTATTGTTAATAGATAAAAAAGCTAAAATACAAATATCTGTATCAAAAGATAAAAGACAAATTCACATAACATGACAAGCATAATCTGTAACAAAAATTCACCAAACTATACGTGTTAATCCCGATCTATCCCCATATAGTTTTATATAATCATATCGTGTGTATTGAAACATGCTAAAGGAGAAACTACAACCGCGTGCCGATGGGCTACGTCCGTACGGTTAAATCATTTTGCTTTAAGCACATCTATTTTGCCATTAAAACACGCCACCACAACCCCACATTTGAATTGACCAAAGTACCCCTTTACTGACTCGCAGTCAGACAGCCTTCAAGAATCATGTAAAAGCCCTTTGGATAAGGGCTTACATGGTAATTTTATACTTGGCTAAAGGTGTGACATGAAGCTTAATAATGGGTCCTGGAGAGAGGAAAAGGTTACATGTCATTCCACAATCAATGACTCTAAACACGTTTGGCTACGCTCAAAATTTTTTCTTCCCTAAATTTTTATAAAATTATTTCTGTTTGGATCTAATCGAGAATAGGTTCCACTAACTTAAAAGCAGCTTTCTATACGCTTAGCCAAACTAGCTTTAAGCTATACACATAGAAACCAAAGTCACCAAAATTTTCCAATTCATACGAGACACCAAAGATAAAAAGTCAATCAATAAAGAGAGGGGGTAAGTACCCAGGAAAAAAAAATGAAAGAAAAGAAAAGAAAGGAGGACGAAAGGGTATCTTGTGTCACCGGAAAACGAAAATATCAACAGCTGCCGGAGAACGCCGCCGGCAGGGATCGTTGGGATTAGTGAAATGGCACAGGATTTTTTTGGAGAAAGAGCCGAGGAAACTCGTAGAATGGCTGAATCTGACCTCTTCTTACGCGTGTCAGAATATCCGAATTGTGTAGGGGTATTTTCGTCAAATGAAAAATGGAAGCATCGATTGACAGTTGACACGGGAGAACAATGAAAACAACGAGCCGCTGGATAATAACGCCGCCCCCACCACCACCAGGAAGTGAAGATTAACCAACCAACGAAATTGAAATCAGAAAAACAATTAACAATTTATCAACTGAAAAGTACGTAATATTCTACGGATACAGACCTCAGATCTCGCGCGTTTGGAGAGTTTTTTGGGACGGCTGGATTCTTCAGCGCCAACATCGACAGCTCCACCAAATCCGCCGCTGATGGAGGTGGCGCCACTCCATGACAGTGGTGTTGTAGGGCTGTCTCGTAGAGCTTGCTTCTTCCCAGAGTCAAGTGCCACGGGCTTAGACCTGCGTTGACGGACCCTCCACTCAAGTGACGCAGCCTTCGGTTTTGGCGGCGTCGGCGTAGGTTTGCACTGGTTGAACCGAAGCAGAAGCTCCACCACCATATTGTCATCATTCATCGCCGTTTCCACCCACTCATCACGGGACATGGTTTCTTCTTGATAATCTCCCGGACTTTTACAGAGACCAATAGAGAGAAGGAAGAGATGCGAGAGAGAGAGAGATGAAAAGGGAAGAATGGAATGGTGTTGGCAAAGAAAATCTGATGGGAGTAAATATAATAATAATTATTATTATAATAATTAAATATAAGGGGACACAACTCCTATATATATATATATATTGACACACACCTTACATCACATGCATATATATGTTTGTTTGTGACCCTCTAGCGAGTATAAAAGTATGGTCAATATATTTGATAAAAGTGTTAAGTATAATAGAAGCTTTTTTTTTTCTTTTAATAAATAAAAACATCATAAGAGCTTTAGCGTGATTTTCAGATCTATACAGGTACACCATAGTATTAAGTGATTTACATAACAAAGAAAATTGAGAGATAGACTACACTAGTTATATATATATGTGGTATATTGTCAGGCTCTCGCCGGAGTTTCCATGTACCTAGGTGTGGGTTGATGCAGGTAACGCGTGTGTAATTTGATGACTTGTGGTGGGTATTGATTGAAAAAGGAATGGAATTGTATGTTATTTATTGGGTCAGTCTTTACAACTTAAGGGGCCCCCACTTTAAGGACGTGGCACCAAAGAGCCTGCAGATCGGAAGAGCGTCGTGTTGGCACCTTCATTTAAAGTGAAACTGTTTGATCAAGAATCTAGTTTAAAGCCAAGACTGGAATGGTCTGGTGGCATTTCGTATAATATTTTTAAAAAATAAAAAATCTATTTTAAAACCCTTCAAAAAAAATTTAAGAAAAAGGCTATTTCATTTCTCTTTTATAATAATTCCCCAGCCATAGAATTTTCAAAATATCATTTTTCGAAAGAGAGAAATTAACAGATATGTTTTATATTTTTGCAGGTTTGAAGTTACTAGAGTGAATGGTAATATTGTAAGTGATTTATAGTTAAAAAAATAATCTCAATGGCAAAGTCAATGTGCCCCCACTAATTCATGCAATTTTAGTATCTACTTTATTAACCATATATATTGATCCAGTTAACTTTTGTTGTTTAACCTTTATAATAATAATAACTTATAAGATGTTTTAAAAAATAATAAAAACTTTGGAAAACGCCAATTCCTCAACTTTAATTAAAGACAGATATATATTACTAAAGTGGAAATATATTTTTGTAAGTATTACATTTTAGGAATGAACCCAATTGGCCAATTCTCAAGGAATGTGAATTGCACTCGTTGCAATGGGCGAGTGAATGAAGTAAGAAGACTTTGGTATTGGATTGGGCTCCAAATCAGGTAATAGCCTACCATAGTCCAATTCAAGTTCGATCCATCTCAAACTTGAGACGGGTCACCATATGACTGACCCATTCGTTTTTGTCCCTATTCTTCCTCAACCATTTGGTTTCACTTTTCAGGCCTCCTAGTTGGTAAGCTCGTCCAATTAAGAAACAAATGTTACAATCTCAAGAGCCCTACTGCCTCTGAAAATTCTATCGGTCCAATCTTTCCGCTACCACCGTATACCTCAAATATGGCAAACCCTAACTTTTCAATTTGAGTCAAAAACATAATAATTCAAATAAACAAACGATAACCATAAATAAATTTATGAGAATCATAAAAAATTGATTTTTTGTGTGCACGAGGTATGTGTTAAGACGATATTACTTGAGTTCTCCCCAAAATACCAGGTGACCTTCTACTAATTATAATCTGATATGTCACTCTTCTATCATTACCTATCATAAGATGCTCATTGGTTACTCTAAAGCATTAATTAATTTACATTAAAAACCAAAGTGTGACCAAAATTTGAATCAAAGTGTGACATGCCTTTCACCGGCCACCTTCCCACCTTTCACGTCTCAAAATTTGAATATCATCACTTATGATTTCCTCATCATAAACCAAACTCAACCATCTCCAAAACTTTAATGTCGATTTAAACCAAAATAAAAAGTAGTATATATTTAGCAAAAGGGCCATCTGTGATGCTTTTTTTTATTTGGTTTTCAATTTGGGCCTTGGCGTGTCACTCACCATGGCCCTACACAGCAAGGTTTTGGCAGTGCCGCGAACGACCTAAAATTGCATGACTCAATGCCTTGTCTCATTTTCGGTGAATTTTTGTCTCATTTCAAGCTAGTTATTGGAGCTTTATGAAAACTTTGATTTATAAAAGTTGATTTATATAGGAGAATCCGCTGAGTTTTTTTTTTTTTTTTTTTTTGAGAAATATGTGATTGATAATTAAAGTTGATTTAGATGAAGCTCCATAGAACAAGCTCGAACTCATCATTCTCAATCCAACACAAGTACTTTCTTCGTAAGTAGTAGTTTGGTCCGTTAGATGTAAAGATAATAACAGACCGATTAATTAGCGCAAGCAGCTTATTAGCATGTTTGTCTATAAGGTAAGTAAGGTCACATAAATGGTAAATAAAAGTTGGCGTAATAATTGATAATTCCCCAAATATTCTCGCTCAATTCATTTATAAGCGTCATATATATTTGATTTTCTATCTGTAACATCATAGTAACGTGCATATGATTGTTTTATTATTTAGATGAATTTGTCAATTATCTTGATTTACAAATTAATTTAATCATAAAATGATCATATGCAGGTTGCTAGATGTAAAAATAAATATGATAAAAAGTGCCCGTTGACAAATTTTGAATTTTGAGGTGTTGGCTTAATTGCTTAATTAATTTGAAACCAAACGCAATTCGGAATTCCAACCTGTCAAACAATTCCAAATTAAATAACGATTAATTATTGGAAATAATGGATATCAAAAAGAACTTCATGGGCCGGCAAAATTAGTGGAAAACTCAGCCGTGGTCCAACAATAAGGACACGTGTCAGGCTGACCACATATTCCATAACACCTGTTTTCTTTTCCTTTTTTTTCTTCTTTTATATCTCTCATTTTCCTATATATTTTTTTGTGGCGTCAGACTTGCTCTCCTCCTCCGCTGCTACCACGTGGGTAGAATAATATACCAACTAATTAACATGAAATGAAATAACATGGAAAGGCATAAAACAATAGGAGGTGGATCATTAGTTCTCATTGGACAGATACGGTGACAATAGGACAAAAATTTACGTTATTATTCCTACTATTGATATTTTTTTTTTCTCCTCTGTTTGATATTTTTCTCCTCTGTTCGTGAAATAACGTGTACAAATAATAATAAGGTAATTTTGAAATTATTTTTTTCAATATTTTTGTTTGTGTGTGTTCAAATAGTGTGATTCTTTTTGTTATGACAACAACGAAATTTATTGTTTGGAGGGAAATCCTTACAAAATTTTATTATAAAATATGATAAATTCAACATCTTATCCTAAATAAATTTTTCCACAACACAATACGTAAAGAGTAAAATGGTGAAAAATCCTCTATTTTATACACGTTTTTGTAAGAGTTTCCCTGTAAATAACATTTTCCTAGAGACAGCTCTACCACAAGTAATATGGAACAATAAGGAAATGATATGTGACAATAGTTGTTCTCTACTTGCTAAATTGACTTATATTTTTTAAACAATATATAATATTCAAACAATATTGAGTCAATTGGTGAAATATTTTAACAATTGCCTATTTTTTGACTATACAATAATCAACTCTACACTTTAATTCTTATTTCGTGTTTTAGCACTAATAAATGCTCAATTAATTATGAGTGCGTGAACAAGAGTGTAGCATTTCATGTGTCAATACTTTCTCCCACCTATTCAAAATTCAAATTTTAAAACCAGGGATACTACCTATAATTGGTTCCCAAACAACCCCTATTGTTTTAACTTTTAAGTAAAAAGTTATTTATTTATTCTAGAAATACAACTACCACTACTATATTAATATAAAACAAATACTAAAATAAATTAGTTCTCAACCATAGTTGATAAAAATTAGCTATGTTTAAACTGATTAATTAATTAACTAATAAAATTTGGTCGGTTGACCTGTCATGAACTAATTCACTTTAACAATGCAATCATTCGCCCGAATTGAGTGAGAGTGAAGAATCAAATCACTTTGTTTCAACTGGGAATCCGCGCATCAAAATTCCTTTTTTTTTTTTTTTTTTCAAATTGGAAGATTGACATTGACAATTGTTCAAAATAAATTAATCGTCTTTTTTTTTTAGTGTTATCTTTTCTATTGTAAGAGAGAAATAAATACAAATATTAGACCAAATTATATCTACCGTTATCAATTTGTACAGTTCAATTTATAATGATAATTGGAGAAGAATTATACAAATGTTATAATGATAATTGATAAGATATAAGATCAATTCATTTTTGCAAATGTTTTTGTTTTTCTTTTTTTTTTAAAACAAATTTTCAATGAAATCTACAAAACAAGATTATATATGTTCCACAAAGAATGGTTCTCACTCACATAGACATCACTTTCTTCACATTTAATCTATATATACATTCAATACATATCTCGGTGATGAGATTCTCAATTAAATATTTGACACATAAAGTATGCAAGATTCTCGATTTTTAATTATGCACATTTTTTTTTTCTCATTTTCGCCTATTTAAGGTACTATACCTCATTTTGTTTGTTTAATTTTTTGCTATTATTATAATTTAAATTTTCACAAATCTTCGAGGTATCGCTAGGTGAACTTGCAAATTTTTGCACTGTAAAATTAGAAAGTTGAGGCGGCAGTTTCGTGAAATCAGACACCCATTCTCCTTCGTTAAAGGCATATCCGTAATTTCTTCCCTTACTTCGGGGTACAGAATCAACCTTATTCTACGTGTCAGATTCTAAAAACGACTCGTAATCTAGCGCCACATTCGGCGCAGTAAATTTTTTCGAACCAAACTCACCTGGCCCGCGTGTAGCACAAACAACGAATCTATGGCATTGTGTCAAATGAGCGTTAAACCACGAATTAGAAGGGCGCGTGGAAAATATCGCATCTAAACAACCCAAAGCTTCGCGGGTTTGTTCAACCCACTGGAAACCCTAACCCGACGGCCCATTCTATGTCGTATGCCCTAAAAACTCCCTGAACTTTAGAATATTTACCTCCTGACATCGCCTCCTTCTCCTATAAAATCCTCATTTCAGTCTTTCAAGAGTTTGCCAAAATACAGACCCAAAACCGCATCTCTCTCTTTTTATCTCATCCTTTTCGGTTAGTCTCCTTTTTGTTTGTTTGTTTTTTATTTTTTTGTCATGGTACAATCAATGGAAGCGTCGTCATCAAGGAACAGATCGCAGGGTACAACTCTGCAAAGTAGCTTCTCACGATCCATATCCCCTTCGGGTCGGTTCTGTTCCTCATCAATCTCGACATCATCTTCCAACTCATACGTTTCAACACCGTCGGAAGCGTTCCTGACCCGGCCCACTAGTCCGACCCGAATAAATGTATACAGATCCGTGTCCCCTTCCGCTATCGTCCGTTTCTCTACATCACACAACCACTCAATCGCTTCTTCTCGCAATCGATATGCAAGCCCGAGTACCCGTACGAGGAAATTCAATCCAGGCCCGAAGAAGACATGTATGTGTTCCCCAACAACGCACCCGGGGTCGTTCCGGTGCAGTTTACACAAGAACACGCGGAGCCATGGGTACAACAGTAATAGCCAATCGACATCATTTCGTTCGAGCCATCACCTGAACATGCGGAGATCGGCGATGACGAATTCATTGGTAAGAATCGGAACTGTGGAAGGAGATTTAGTGAAGAGAGCTCTCGCTGCTTTAATTCGGCCGTCGTCACATCATTTGCGGCGGCGAGCCGATTTCCAGCCGCGGCCGAGCCGTCTATCGATAATGACGAAAGCTGAAGAATGAAATGTTCAGGCTAATGTTTGTACAGTTAGAGGGGTCCGACAAGTCGTGATGGACCCGGGCTCTGGATCCGCGATTTTGCAGACGTTGAACATTTTTACTTCCTATGGAGTATAATATTGTAAAAAACGGCGATCTGAATGAAAATTTGTACTTTCCCGATTCCTCAACACCCCCACCCCCAAAACCAAAAAAAAGAAAAACTTTTTTCCCCTAAAACAGTAAATGAGAATATGATAATCATTAATTAATTAATAATAGTACGATTTTAAAGATGAAATGACAATAAAAATTAACAAAAACAAGAAGAAATCGAATTAACCATTGTATAATTTTTTTAAATCTGTCTCTCTCCCACTCTCTCTCTCTCTCTGTGGGTTTGCTATTTTCAATATTTTATTATTTGTATATTTATTATTTAATTTTAATTTTTTTTGACAACAGTACAAATTTCAGTTTTGTGGACGATCTGCATCTGGGGTTTATGCACTCCATCCGTGGAAGGCGATGGTGAATATTCTGAATTTATTTATTCATTTTTGGTTTT
This sequence comes from Nyctanthes arbor-tristis, assembly GCA_963692815.1. Taxonomy (NCBI): domain Eukaryota; kingdom Viridiplantae; phylum Streptophyta; class Magnoliopsida; order Lamiales; family Oleaceae; genus Nyctanthes; species Nyctanthes arbor-tristis. The sequence goes on along the minus strand of CAVNYN010289371.1, from coordinate 143,568 downwards.
ATACGTTTTTATATAATTGTTATTGGATGCAGGTACACCTGGGGGCTTGGAGACGAACTGAACCTATTATGGATCTGTACGCCAAAGGGGGAAAAAAAGACTCCAAAATCAATACATCTAATAATGCTATAAAAGCTTAAAACACGGACAACTAAATGGAGGTTAAAGTAATGAAAAAGGGTATTTGTACATATTTTATGTACAAAATTTGTACTATTTTGAGTAAAGTGATATTGATGCAGTGCAACAGGAAATTGAACCTTGGAGATATGTTATACAAGAAACGGCTTAAAGTTGCGTCACTGTTGAGAAGTTTCTCAAACTTGGACCAATTCTAGCTAAAACCAAATTTAAAGTTAATAGTCTTTTTGTTTCAGTTTGTCGAAAGGCTTATACCTCAAACACCACGAGGTATACGTCTCATCTCATCAAAGAAAAACTCGACATGACATATTTCCATCTTTCCTAACCTTGAATTAAAGGAGAATTGTGACTATAATTGGATGCCCAACCGCAGCAAAGGACATATAATTTTGTACCCTACATCCGCAAACAAAAACGAAAACAAAAACAAAACACACACAAAATCTAGTGGGCGATCAGTTATGAAAGTGGATTATTATCAATGTACATGAGCCCAGGGCTTCATCAATAGTTCCCTGAGAGATGCTGCCTTTGAGTGTCTATATTCGAGTTGTGCACTTGAACAAAATAAGATACGAAAACTGAAACAAAACTGACACATAACATATTTATTTTTCAACACATCACATCACCTTTTCATCAATAGTTATCACATGAACTACATCTCCATTTTATCACATTTTTTGTCCACTCATTTGTCCAAATAAAATTTTTCATATATATTCTGACAGCTTGTCCCAATTGGCCAATTATAACAAATTCTCTCTTCTAATAATACTTGGAAAATACTAGCAATCAAAGATAAGAGAACTGTCACGGATAGCACATATACATGTAAAACAAGTTTCAAGAGCCATATATAATACTCCATAACAAGGAGGTAGGTACCAAGTTTACAAAAGTCATGCCAAAGGAAGCATATATTTACATTTCTTTCAAGTCTCGGGATTGGGAATCAGGAAATGATCTTCACTGTGGCATAGAAGAACCAACAATTAACGAACTGAAAAGACTTCGACTTCGATATGTACAATTCAAAGGATACACTGCTTCATTGTTGTTTAGTACACTCTGTATATCCTCTGCCGGTGACAATAATATTCACAATGAATCTTCATTAGGGCTCTATTCAGGCCTATAATTTACCAGATTTGGAAGGTGGGTTGACTGAAGCTTCTTTATGTCACTTGCAGTCACCTTGGTGGAGTCCAAAGTAAGTGACACCAAATTCTTGAGCGTTTTCAGATGCCGCAGACCTGTACCTGTTACCCGAGAGTTGGACATGTTTAGAGAAACCAGTCGGGTTAATCCTGCATATACAGGGAAACAAGTTAGTTATATAGACCCGAGATCTGGAATCTCATTTCATCAACTGTCTAAACGAGTAAACATTTCAGAATGCCCGAAAGAGCCTGATCCACTTGTTCATTTGATAGAAGAAAAGAGAAATAAGTATTGGCAGCAACAAATCCCAAAAGCAGTTTTTGCATATTACACGTACTAGTAGAAGATAACAGAGAGACCATAGAATAATGTGTTATGAAGGGATACCAGAAATTGATTCCAAACTCCTGTCGGTGAGGTGGTGGTTTTGAGAGAGATTTAGCAGCGTTAAGGATGTAAGATCTCTGATGTTCTTCACGCCGCTATCAGTTAACCCTCCGCCGCAAATTTCAAGGGACTGCAGTTTCTTGAAAGCTATTTAAAAAAAAAAAAAAAAGTTAAAACATATGTTGATAGAATAATAAGGCAACTGATCCACATTACAAATTGCTTTTCAAGTGAAGAAGCCACCCCAAAAAGGTTCTCAGATCTCATTTCACAGTTCTAGACCCAGCAATCACTGCTCCCCCTTCCGACTTCTTAATGCATGGATCCAGAAACATGAATTTTAGTAAACCATACCCAAAAAGCACTCCAATTTGGTAATTGAGAGAAATAAAGTTGGATTTATCAACATACATCGCAAATGATTTGTCCCAGAATCAGTGATGCGAGCTCCAAAGAGATCCAAATGCAACAATCCAGTCAAATCTGCAGAATAACAGAGCTGGAAATTATCAAGAAATAATGTCATCTCAAAATTAAGCTCGTTACAGCATAATTATCAACAAATAATGTCATCTCAAAAAAAAAAAAAAATCAAATCATATTCTGGATTTGGCTGCCAAAAATCAATGATAATGGCTGATTGAACTCCTTTTCCTTACTCTAGTTAATCATTTAGTTATCCAAAGTCTAACAACGGCACGGGTATGAGCATTTTATTAGGACATAGAAACCAAGCATCAAGCAAAAATAACTAACGTACAGAACTTTTTTACTGATCAAACACACCACACTAGTAGCAGCCTTAAAAGGTCCTTACTTGTAAGAGCTGCAAGGCCAGCATCTGTAATTTGACGAGCATCCAAGTTGAGCGATTTCAAAGATGATAACCCAGACAACTTTTTCAAACCGCCATCGGTGACAACAGTGAAGGAAAGATTCAAGCTCTCCAAATTAGCAAGACCTACCCAAGATGGGAACGGTCAGATCATATTGGATACAAGATGGGTGTTATAAAATGCACGGGGTAAGCTACATGGTAGCCCTAACATGGGTAAAGTATTTAAATCCTACCCACCAAAAAAAAAAAAATGAAGTGAGAATGTGGCTCATGTCTAACCAGAGAGATGACACAACCCAGTGTTTCCGACTTCAGTATCAGACAACTCCAAGCATTTCAGACGATGAAGGCCTGAACGTCAGACACCAGAATAGAAGTAAAACTCAACATGCATACACATAAGCAGCAGATCCCTAGGTCACTTTGCGAAAACATACACGCAGTAGCATAAAAATGATACAGAATTAACCTGTAAGGTTAACCATTCCTCCATCGCTGATTCTGCAAGAATCCAGGTTTAAGGTCTCCAAATGTGTTAAATCTGAAGCCGCAAGAACATTCATATATGTAACAATCAGCCACTCTTCAAAACCTTCTTAACAAACAGGAAAGTAAAACAGTATCGTATGAACTTTGAAGATGTATAGGACCAAGCCTGGCAGGCTACTGATTGAAATTTTCCCAGATTTCAAAATTTTTGTAGATATCTCAACTATAATCGCAGGGCAACTGAATAACATTGCACTGGATATTTTTCTTTGTTTTCTATATCATTTTCTTATCTTTCTGTTTTGGGGTTTAAGGGGAGCGAGATTAAGGCTTTGTTTGATTTAGATTTTTTAAAATCAATTATGACTCAAAGTCATTTTCAACCACATATTTATCAATTAATATAATCTTATACGTAAATTCATAATTTCTCCTTACTTTTAAGCACACACTCCCAAAAAAATAACTTTTTCACAAAATCAGTTTTCAAAAAATCAAACACACTCTAATTGCCCACACATTACAATACGAACAAGGAACCTCACCCTTCAGGTGTGCCAAAATAGCATCAGAGATATCATTGAATCCTAGATTCAACACTTTCAGTTTCCGCAGCTCTGCATGAGACGCAGTATGTCAAAGGTTAATTTCAACCTTGTGATCTTCATGGTTAAATAACAAAGGGACTTCGTTCTTAGGCCTTTGATTCACAAGAAGGGATGTAAACATTTATACAAGACTCACTTGAGAACTTGTCACTCCCATCATCAGTCAAATTACACCTGCTTAGGTTCAAATACATCAAGGCACCAAGAGCTGCATTAAGCAGAACAGAATAGAAATGAATCAGAAAGATTAAAATACTGAAGAATTAGTAGGAAATATTGAGGTCATCTAAACAGGGTAGGAAAAATTGTTTTCCTCATCATCCAGATGATCCACCATCCAGATGATCCACCGCAGTTACATAATATACAACAATGATAACCTGAAAGAGACTCCAAGCAAGCAGCAGTAACAGGGGAACCCTCCATGTTCAGAAGAGCAAGTTTGTGCAGAGCTGCAGTGCAGAGAATCAAGAATAGAAAATGTATGTTAACTGTGTTCAAAATCTCAGGGTCCCCAAGACACGTGTAGTAGATCACTGCACAAAACTAACAACCGATGACTATTCAAATTAACTTTACCATACACCAGAGTTTCCTTTTAGCATTTAAGATGCCCCCGGGTCCCACCTTCCCAGTGTGGGGAAGGAGCTATGCATTTCAAAAAATGATGCATGCCTGAATCTAAACTTGTTTCAAGCTATGTATTGAACAACAACAACAACAAGAAGGATGATTCCATAACAAGAAGATAAAGAAGAAGAAGAAAAAGAAGAAGCTCAAATTACCTTTAAGATGGCTGATTCCACAATCTGTAACCTTGCTGGATGCAATTTGTAATGATTTCAAGTTTGTAAGCCCTGTCAAGAAAACAGAAATAGAGCGCGTGCCAAATAGAAAATGTTGTTCATTAATTGTATAGACATCATATAAAAATCTAATCAAATTCCAATAAAATTTAGAACTGAGAAAAATGAAGGCAACATTTTGCATATTTAACACAATTCTAGGATTTAAGAGAAAGTTGAAAGGGGCAGCCAAATAAAAGAAGTGATGAGCACCTGATAGATGTTTCATATCACCATCAGTGATGCAATTACACGACGCTCTTCCGATCTGTTGAGAGACTCGAGCTTCACTAAACCTGCCAAGTGCAAAATAAATATCAGAAATGCAAACTCCACACTTTGATGACAACAATGATTATATGACAATGTCTTATCAAAATATTTTCTGAGTTGAAAAGAGAAATTCATAGGAACTTGACAAGATCAACTGGATGTCATCTGCCCTTCAGTTGTGCCCTGAGTAACCATTTTGCTTTATTTCGTTGTTTGAATTCATTCCTTGTGTGCAAGAGGTGACCAAGGGGATGTCTTAGTCGCAAATGTTTATTCAACAGCCATCATGTTAAGCAGTACTGCAGTAGACCACATCCAAGATCGAATTCATTGGTCTTGAGAATTCTTTTGTTACAACTAAAGAAAATAACTAACACCTTCAGTCACTGCAAGTTTCCAATACAAATGTAAAGATACTTTAGTTGGAGTAAACTCCTTAGATGCATGGCTTGCATTGTTATTGTGAAAGGGTGGCTGTATCTCTTCGATTGGAAGGCCAGGTTCATATGTCCCCCTTCCCACTTTGTAATAATTTCTCTTTTGATATAAAATTGCATCTCGAGCTTGGATTTTCAAGCCAAAATGTTTCCCCCCCAAAAAAAAAATTTGTAAAGACACTTCAAGGTGAATTCAAAGAAGTTTTGTTGGTGAATTTCATTGTATTAGTTTGCATTTATTGTTTGATAAGAGGAAAAACTTTTCTTTGTATAAGATATATTTTAGCAACAGACCATTACTCATACGATATTCATTTTCATCTAATTGGTAGAGAGCCATTCAGAGAGTAAACAATAAAAATTGTCATATATCTATAGACCAACTCTCACATGTCTCCATCCTGGGAATATGCTTAACAAGGAAAGATGGATGAGAAATCTGGATATCCACCCATGCCTTGACATAAGTGCACAAGTAGCCAACTAACGGTCTGACAAGTGAAGAGTAAGAAAATGTTCCATCCAACCCCCTGGGAGTACAGTAGAGGAAAAGAAGAATGATATAAATTTCTTCACCCAAACTCCATATCAATTCAACACCGAATTCCGAGCTGTCTATAAGTGAACCAGTAGATAATACAATCAAGGGACTTCATGCATAACATCTACGAGCTCTGTTTAAAGGAGCCCTTTCTCCAAGCAATCCCCAACAGACTTAAAATTAATATACAGAAATAGGAAAAAAGCAATTATTACAGTTGTTTTTCTGGAAGGAAAATTCAACGTGTTTAAAAGAATTTGTAGTAACAACCTACCATTGAGGTGAACAAGCCCCCCATGGATCTTTGGACATCTCTCCAAGTCCAGCTTTACCAAGTTAACTAGTCCAGATAAGGAACTCATTCCTTTTGCAGTGATTGAGTTGTTTCTTTTAAAGCATAATGTTGTCAGGCTCGAAAACCCTGAAAGGTCAAATCAAACGACATGCATCATGCACTAGGTTTCATAAATGAAGCTCTTCCGATCACAAAAAATGTTATCCGACTAATAACATAATTATGCAAAATTGAAGAAGAATTGAAGGCTCGCCGCAGAATTTCAGAAGTTACAAACATAACTCTCGTTGAAGAGGCAATCAAGAAAACCATTTTATTTTCCTCAGTTGACATGAATACTTCCAATTAAACACATAGGCAGTCAGGCATAAGCAATGGTGGCATGCAAGTAAACTGAGACACATGTATAAAGAGGTAAAAAGATTGAAATTGGATTTACTCCCGCCATCCCACTAAGATAGTCTTCGTCCTATTGTTGAAAAAGTAAAATTTAAGAATATTTTCCTAATATATCTTTTCTTTTACTAATTATTTCACTTTAATTGTTTTCTTTTGTTGATAACTATGTACACTAAATAGGGACATATAAGAAAACTAAGATTTTAACTACATTTCAATAAAGAAAGTGGCCTATAATTCGGGATGGACAAAAAAGGAATACAATTCTATCTTTGTGGGATGGAGGGAGTATTTATTTATTTACTTTGGTTTCTTGAGATGCATTAATGCGACACAATTAAAAAGTTAAAAAGTTCATAAAGGAGACATCACAAAAATGAGACATCATGTTATGAGATGGAGAAGGAGATTCTACCACTGATCTTTTCCAAGCCACGGTCTGAAATCTGGTCACAATAATTAAAATTCAGGGCTTGAAGGTTCTTGCAGTCTTTAAGATGAAACAGCCCAGAATCAGAAACTTCAGAACCAGAAACATCCACAGATAGCAAAGATGAACCTTGTGAAGAGACAACATCCATCCAACTGTCATTACATCCTGGGTATTCTGCAAAATTAAGATCCTGCAAAAATAAAAAATAAAAATAAATAAATAAATAATAAATGCCATTACTTTCCGCAACTAACTCAGATACTTAAGCATTACAGGCTATCGATGTGAAAGAGATACCTGAAGAGCACAGTCCCGAAAAGCTTCTAGCATAGAGTTAGTTAGACACTGGGAAGAGACCAGGTCATCGAAAATCTGTTGACTAAGATCCCTTGGCAACATAGAGAAGGAACTGTATTTGTTTATGTCCTTCAGCAGAACAATCAAATTCAGTCGAGATGAAAGGGTAAATATTTCATTTCCTGTAGAATCTACTATTAAACTGGCACAGACAATAAGAAGGGAAACAGAGAGGGTAACATACTTCACGAATCTTATAAATACATAATTCCATGAGAGATGGGCATCTTCCATTTTCTTGACTGACATCCATGGATGCTCTGGAAAATGAAGTCCCCAGCCATTTTGAGCTTCCACTTTTACAATACCTTCCAGAAACTCTCCCATGTAAGTTATCCTCGTTATCTTGTTGATCTCGCTTCCTGGAACAAGCTCCCCCCATTTAGTATGATACTGTAATCTACTTACATCAACAAACTTGCAGTGAGGAAGGGGGGGTGACCCATTTAATCACCAAATATCAGACACATGCAACAGCCTCCTGCAAAACTAAAAGAACCAACATCATCAGAGGCTTTAGCTATAATGCTAAAATCAAGAGGATATAATTATAATAAATAAGTTTATCCTACTGCCAATAACTTGAGCTTCAAGACGAAATAGTTTTAGAGTTGTGCTACATGAACAAAACCACATACGAAAAGTCTAACAAAACTGACACATGGCACAATCCTGTTTTTCAACACATCACGTCACTTTTCCATCAACACTTATCACATAACCACTTGTCAATTTTGTCATCTTTTTTGTATCTCTTTTTTGTCCATTCAGATTTTTCCATAGTGTTAACATGCAGATTCCCTTGCAAATACTTGAGCATTAGATGAGGTGCTATTTTATTTCCAAAAGAAAAATTTAAATAATATGGTTGTCCAAAACTAATATGATTGGAATTTGAAAAATAATAATGCACATGCCAGAATACAATTCATCTCAAATAAAGCGTGAGCAAATAACATGAATAAATGGCAATTACTCCAGCAGCATCAATGAAGATGTACATTATATTCTGTGAAAAATATCATGGAGAACTCTGATATACATCCTTTAATATCATGGAGAACTGTGATATACATCCTTTAATATCATCAACCTCACAAACTATTCCTTGCAGAGGGAAATAAAATAATAATTCACACTCGTAGGCAATAATTATTCAATCTGAGTTTCATATTGAAGAAAAACACGATCCTTTTCCTGACTCTGACATTGTAATAGCTAGTATCAAACTACTGAAATATTCACTACTCAATTATTTCTTCGAATACAAGTACAGTAAAGCAACTATATTTTTTTGCGATAGAAAACCCAGGTTTAAAAAATTACGAAAATAATAAGAAAATCAAAATTTGCCAGCAGAAGAGCACCACTGTGATTGTAAATTTTAGCCTACCCCTAGCCATTTCCCCCAAGCTGGTAAACCTCCTCGAGTTGACCTTAAAGCTATTAATGGCTTTCCCTCGAAAGAACACACTTACTAATTAACCATGAAATCTGTTAATATCCAGGCAATCATATAATTACCCAAAAAGAAAAGAAACGAATTTTGCTTAGTTTAATCCACGACCCTTTAGGCGGCCTGCTCAAAACACTGTAAATTAGTAGTACTACTAAGAGTAATCCAAACAACAAACACCAGAGACCCCTCGATATATACCGTAAAAAGAAAAAAAAAATTCTTCAGGGGAAAAAATAAGAAGGCAATCAAGAAAGAAAAAAAATTGTACATACGAATAGATTTTTTCACGGTATTTTATTTGGAAAAAAAAATGGAAAACAGAAGGAAAGAACAGACCCTAATTCGACGACCATCTGGACAATCAAGCTTTTAAGAGAAAGAAAAGAAGAAAGAAACAGTGTAGTCGCAGAGACGAAATGGAGATAAAAAGAAGCGTACAATAAGTGAAGTAGTTCAGTGGGACCCATGACCGAGCCATACTCCTAACCAACAGTTGATAGCCACGTAATGAGATTATAGGTTCTGAATTCGGCTTGCTTCGGGTAAATGATGATGGCTACGGAAGAGGTGCGGGTGGGGTGCCCAAGTTTTGCTTTATCCGTTCGGCTGTAGGCTCCACTTTGGAAGATTTTGTACGCAACAAAATCTGGGGAAATTTGCAAGGAAAGTCTCTTAATTATTGAACTTGTGCGAAGTGAGTTTTCAATTTCTTATTATTGCAATCTAGTCTTCTAGTTACTGCTGAGCAACTTGGCCATACCCGCGTCTTTACATCCATCCGTATATATATATAGAAGCTAAAAGCATATCTAATGCTTAGCGTCAGTCTTGTGGTGATTTAAAGAAAAGAGATAGAGAGAATATAATTATTTTAATTTTAACGGTGTAGAAAAAAAAAGAGAAGAAAAAATAAAAATAGGAGAAAAATAGAAAAAAATTCAAAATTGTTTAAGCCACTTTAGTGCAAACCAGAAGGAGCGAGACGAGGACTGACTAGCCCGGCTCATCCCTCTTCCTTTTCGGAATCCCATCAACTTCAGCAATTTTCCAGAGCCTTTTGGGGATTACAGTCAATCATTAACTCCTCTAATTTACGGTTGTATGACCCTCATTCAACTGGAAGTGGGAAATCAATCCCAGCATGACCGATGACTTAAGCATATGAAAAGGCAACAGCATGCGCATACGAATAGGCAGAAGAGGATACCCTTTATCCGGTGGGGAAGGCATCAAACAAGCAAGATTCAGTCTGACCAGAGGCCGTAAATGTCGATTTTTTACTATGTTCACTGCCCCACAACAGTTTTACCAGCCACTTTCGCACCATGATAAAATATTGGTGGAGGAAGTGAAAATAGAGATGTATTTGTGGACGTTGCACAGGATTTGAGGAAGAAAAATGTGTGGAGAAAGATATGCTCTAATAGCACTCTCGATAGTTTATAATTTCACCTATATATCATAGTACTCTACACCAGGTCGCAAATTTTGGATACTCTTACGTCTCATTATCTACAGCATATTTTTCACTATAAAAAATATTAAATAATTAAAACTCACACTAACCACATATTGTCACTTTTTCACAATTTCTTATAAACTCTCCTCACCTTTTCACTATACATTTTAGACAATAATCTCCTTTCACCCAAAAACAAACCCTAAATTTTTTAAAATTTTGACGAAAGAGTCGGTAGAATTCTATTGAAAATTCAATTTAAAAATTTTAAAAAAAAATTGTGGGACTTAATGAAAGATTAATTTAATAATAAAACAAATTGAAATTTTTGGGAAAACTCCGTAGCGGAAAGATTTTTGCGCCCATAAATTTTGGACAAAAAACGCAAAATGTAAAGCGTGAAAGTACAAAACCCTAAATTTGTCTGTTCCCTCCTTCACTAGCAACTCTCTGCCTTCCCCCTTCAGTCCTCCGCACCCACTTTCTTATTTCAGCCGTTTACTGGCCGGATTAACATTCTTCAAGCCACTGGAAAAGAATGGAGGAGCAGCGGTTGCGCTCGTCAAGTGCTGTTTTGCAGAGGGTGATAGGTGCTGTGGTCATTGGAGCATTGTTTGCTGCTCAGAATTCGCTTGCTTTGCTTCTTTTCTTGGTACATTCTTCTTGGGCCCTTTTCTTACAATCTCTGTGGTTTGAGTTTGTACCGCATATTTTTTCGTTCTGTCTGGGACCTGGGCTCTCTTGATTCTTGCTTATTGGATTTTTATTTTTCCCAAATGAAGCATTTTGAGTTTTGCGGTAGCTTATTTTCCCTTATTTCTTCTCGTTATTGCCGTGTTTGCTTTATGGAGAGAGTCGATGAGCAGTAGTGTGTTTCAATTAATATCTTGTGGATTGGTGAAATTTTACCAATGCCATGTCTATAAGTGAGAACTATTGTTTGGTAGACTGTTTAGTTATAAATTTTCATTTTCATAATTATAAATTGTTTGAGATATGGAGCAATTATGCATATGTCCTGAAAATGGCCGGTGGAAAATCTTCCTCAACTTAAAAAGAGTCAATGTTATGCATTTAATAATGGAGGACTAAAAAGCTTAGCTTTGGACCCATAGGCAAAATGCATAGAGCTGTATAGATGGTTTTCTTTTTTAACATTTAAAAAGCTGTGTTGAATAAAAAGGCTTCCAATGGGTTTCTGGCTTTCTGCAGTGAACAGTTTATTAGTAGGTATATCTTCAGAGGAACTACATGGTTCCTGCTTTCCTCTTTCTCTCGCATATTCAGTGAATACCTATTGCCCTCGTGGAACCGTCGTAGTCTGTAATGTTCTCCTCTAAGGTCTTGCAGAAATCTTAATTGAGAAAAACTATGAGCCGGCTATATTCACGAAGACTACTCAAGAAATATTTGGTTCATGCTTGATCAAGCTAGGAATTGGAAGTACTTTTTTATTTATGTATTCTAAGAGAACAGTGGCATTAAGTTGCTTTGGCACTAAATAAATGCACGACTTTGAGGGAAAACAGAGAGATTTAAATTCTGCCATTTATTATTTGGCATCAAGGTCAGTTTGAAAGTTTCAGAAGATGAGATTTCGATGCAACATTGAGCTTGTGGCAGTCAGGCAGTCTTCCTTGTATTGGATCTTAGCCTAAGTTTATATTGTGAATTTTTAATCTAACATGCTGCGTATGCTTAGAGACTAATTAATCGCTCTTCCGATCTTGTATTATGTCCATATATACATATTTGTTTTGTATAGCTAATCAATAATTTCCTTTTTCTGTTTCCAGGGTGGAGCTCTGCCTTGTGATTTAGATGAGATAGAAATGGAAAAGAGGTATTAGGATTTTCTTCTTTCATACTATTGCATTTTTTACATGATTTGTTAGAGAATATAAAATCAAAATGAAGAATGCTATTTATGGGTCTCTATCTCCAACTACAGATCCCGGTTTTGCTACCTTAACAAATCTGCAACAGGAAATAACTCTGCAGAATGTGTTGACGATGATGAGGATGACGACGACAATGATGATGACGACGAAGTTGATGAGGACGATGATTTTTCTGGGGCAGGGAGCGATGTAGATGATGATGATGATGATGATGATGATGATGATGATGATTCTGATGACATCCAAACTAATGGCGATGGAGACACTGACGAAGATGATGACGACGATGATGATGAAGACAACAGTGATGGTGAGGATGGTGAAGATGACGACGACGACGACGATGGCGACGAGGAGGAAGATCAAAGACCACCAAAGAAGAAAAAGTGAAAGATGTTAGTTCTATTCCTTAAACACTCAGAGAGAGTTCAAGTCTACATTTTTATGGGTTTATAATGTAGTCAGAATGATTTCTTTCTTCTATTTAATCAATGAGAACCGGAATACCTTATTATTTGGTGACCTAAGCCCGTTCATCTTGGTTTTCAATTTATTAGCTTCATTGTATGTCGTTAAGGTCTGTTTTGGATCTCTATTCTTGTGGTTAGAATTTTGAAGTTATTGGACTAAAGCCTTGCATAATCTCGAGTCTAGGTTAAATTGAAATGAACTATTAGTTGTTGCAGATTATATAAATAACTTGTCTAGCATGCTGACTTTGATGAGTTTACATGCCTTGAATGTGATCACAGAGATTCCCGGATGAGTGATTTTGAGATGTTTGTCCAGTTGTCCCAAAGCGGGCAATTCAGTAGACCCCCATTTCCAAGTGGGGGTGTTTGATTCATTTTATCAAAATACATTATAATTCCACCTAATATTAATTTGACTATTGATTTGACAGTTACTTATTTATAACTATAAATTTCAAACTTCTATTAAATTTGAACTGCTTATTTCACATCTTATAACTTCTCTTTATAAATTAATCAACATAATGAGAATCAAAGAGTAAAATTGTAACACTCAAGTTGGAGAGGTGTTGTCAAGATCTATATAGTCTAACGGCATCCTAGTTCTCAAACTTTTAATAAAAGATTTGATTTCCCTCCCTTACAATACCTTTATACAGAAATTTTACTTTACATACATGTAGATATAATATGTTAAACATCTAAGCTACACACACTCCACATTTGTAGCTCACATGTGTGCTTCATATTGCACGAGTGCATAATAAAATTTCTTTACGTTTATAATTTCAAAAAATAAGAATAATAAAAAATGGAGGTGCAATTTGTCCGAACATCATAACCAAATTATTCAGTAAGAATTGCTTTCCAAATTTCTGCCTTAGAGGCAGAATTCCATTATTTTCCCCATCCATCTAAGACATGAATAAAAGTAGAATAAATTTTCTTTTGCGCTGGGCCTTTAGTTTGTAATGTATCTAAAAACACAAGCCTACAATTGTGATTGCGTGAAAGAAATGTCTGTGTGGCATGATATATATATATATATATTAAACTTTTTTTTATGTTCGATGCGGTAATTATTACGATCATCTATATCTTTTTTGTTCATATTTAAATTGATTTGATTAAGCTTAATTATTTTGATTTCAATTTTCCCTTATCTTCTTCTTTCTTCAAGACATAATTCGGGTTTTGTAATAATCTTTATTTAAACTTGCTAATCGACTGATGAAATTTAAGTTTTTAGATAGGAAAAATGTCCGAAATTGTAATCATTTAACAATCTTTTATTCTTGTCATATATGTTCTAATGTATTTAGTCAATAAATAAATAAAATAGTTTTTGATAAATAGTTTATATTTGCAAAGTTTATTTACATATTTTGAAATCTTCTAATATATTCAGTCAATAAATAAATAAAATAGATTTTGATAAATAATTTATAATTAACATTTTAAAGTTTAAAAATGTCTATTGTAATATATTTATTAGAGAGATGATATTTCTACATACAAGATGTACAACATTTATATACACCCTCTTGTATTTACTTAAATTTCATTTATCATCTCTTCCTTGAAATCACAACACTTTTGGGAGTATGAGTAAATTTGAGAGGGTGTATACAAAAATTGTACACCTTATGTGTACAAATAACACTTCTCTGTTTATTAAGCAAAATAAAATACTTTATTTCTTGAAGTCACATAATTACATTTCATATTAATCCATAGTAAAATAATAAAATATTACGATTGACAAGTACCTATAATCATAAATTATTCAATTTTACGTATTAACCGTTGAACAAAACCAAATCTCTTCTTGATAAAGGCAAGAATATGAAATCTAGTATATAAAAGTAAAGCAGCGGAGGCAAGAATATGCTTTCTGAGAGGAGTGAGGAAGCCATTTATCGACTTTTGACTAACATCACCAAATATCTGCTTGTGCGAGGAGTGAAGAAGCCATTTATCGACTTTTGACCAACATCACCAAGTATCTTCTTGATAAAGGAAAAACGACTTTTTTGCCTAACATTCCTATCACCATTTATCAAGTAGTTGAAATCAGGTGGCACGTGAGAAAACGAATTCCACAAATTGAACAAAATGTGTCTCAGAAAAAAAAGCATAGAAGAATCCCAGCAAGAAAAAAAAAACAAAACAAAACAAAACGAGTAGGATATATAAGCCCAGATAGCAATGGTTGTAGTACAAAAATAGAAAAAAAAATGTTCTCAGATGGAAGACATTTCCGAACCCCAACAAAATTTAAATTCAGAAGTTCTTAAAACAAAAAATAAAAAAAAAAATGGGGTTATAGGAAAAGTAAAGATACTAATTATCCTGAAATTTTGATCTTAGCGCTCCTATGATAAGTTTGCCGTTTCACACTATTGTACTTACCGTTACAATTATCATCATCATCAGAGCTCATCAAAAATAAATCCCAATAACTGGCTGACTTAAGTTCCGATACCTATGAGGCAGCAAACAACAGCAGTTGTGAGACGACCAACCAACAATATGCAGACAAAGAATGACAGTCTTATCCTCGTTTTTTGTTTACAGCCCTCCCTTAGATCTTGAAAAGAAGTCCACCATGAGTGGCAAAGAAGGGGGCAAATACAAGCGATTCAACTGCCATAAGCTTGATAAGGATGTTCAGTGAGGGGCCTGAGGTGTCCTTGAGAGGATCGCCAATGGTGTCACCAATAACAGCTGCCTTGTGTGGTTCAGATCCCTTCGGCCCAAGGGTCCTTGCATGCTCTGAAGCACCAGCCTATAAAAATTTAACCCTTAATTAAGCGACTCGGCGAACATGAGAATACAACAAATTCCATCATTTAAACTGTGGTATTTACCTCAATATATTTCTTGGCATTGTCCCATGCACCACCAGTGTTGGAAGCAGATATTGCTATCTGTAGGAATAGAACACGAGGAAATGGAAAGAACCAAAATAAATTACTTGAATGCGGAAAAAGCTTGACGGTAATTAGTGTTAAAACTGAGAAATACTCATCTCCCAAAGGAAATTGAAACTGGTACCTGTACACCAGAAACAAGAGAACCAGCCAGAACACCGGAGAGGGTCTCCACTCCAAAAAAGATTCCAACAATGAGAGGGGTTAGCATTACAAGGGCACCAGGAGGAATCATCTCCTTGATAGATGCATCAGTCGATATTTTCACACATGTAGCATAATCAGGCTTGGTATGACCCTCCATCAGACCAGGAATAGTGTTAAACTGCCTACGTACTTCCTCAACCATTTTCAAAGCTGCACTACCCACGCTCTTCATTGTCATGGCAGAAAACCAGTAGGGAAGCATTGCACCAACAATCAGCCCAATGAAGACCTTAGGGGTCAGAACATCAACAGTAGAAATTTCAGCGCGACTCACAAAGGCGCCAAAAAGTGCTAATGACACAAGCGCAGCAGACCCAATGGCAAATCCCTGAAAAGGATGAATACATAGTAAATAGCTAGGAGATGTGCAAATTAAAAACCCGGCGTGAAGTAACAGATACAAAAGCATGTATTGCGAGTCATATAATATCTACATTTGTGAAACTGTGGTTAGATTAGACAGGTATTTTCATGGAGTTAAATTAGGAAATCCCAACAGATTATCCAAGGAGCAATTGAAATTTAATTGGAGACAGGAATTCTTATGAAGGTTTAGTTGCGTAACATTTTAAGTAAATCAACCAAAAAGCTACATTCCCAAACCAACACGCGTGCCATTTTTTCACGCGCCCATGAAGGATACAAGTATCCGTGTGCGCTTGTTCTTCTGATTTAAAAAGATTAAAGCAACCCACCTTGCCCGAAAGAAAAAATGAATACAAGAACGAAAAACATGAAAATACCTTTCCGATGGCAGCAGTGGTATTCCCAGCGGCATCAAGAGCATCAGTTCTCTCACGAATCCTGTGGCTCATGCCAGCCATCTCAGCAATACCTCCAGCATTGTCACTGATGGGACCATAAGCATCAATAGCCAGCCCAGTGGCAATTGTGCTCAGCATTCCAAGGGCAGCCACTGCTATACCGTACATGGCAGCAAAGGAAAAGCTAACAAAAATACTAATGGCAATAGCAAAAATAGGAATGATGACTGATTTATATCCTAAAGCAAGGCCAAATATAACATTGGTTGCAGCACCGGTTCTGCAGGAATCAGCAACATCTTGCACAGGGCTGGAGGGCAAAAAGAAAACCAAACAGGAGAAATCAGATTCCAGAAAGAAAACTGATGCAATAACACGTATTCTCGTATAAAGTGAAATTATGTTAAAGATGACAAAAGATAGGCAAGTGCACCTGTAAGCATTGCTGGTGTAGTATTCAGTCACAAACCCAATAATAAGGCCAGCCCAAAGCCCGACACACACACACAAGAACAACTGCCTGCAAAGCCACATTGTGTAAAGACACCAACGTACATTTAAGGAATAAATATTACCTTGTAATAATGCTTTTTAAATTAAGTGAATAGAGAACAATTAGGAAGACAAAAACAATGTTACATAGATATGTCCAAAAAACTTATGGGACACTGACTAACTAGCAGTGCTTCTTTGAATGAAATGAATGCAAAAGCAATATGGAAAGGAACTTATGCAATATGAGGCTAGCATTACACAAAATTGAGAGCAATGAGTAATGACCAGACAATTTCTGACCAAGCTCACAAGAAGAATTCTTCCTATGTTTCTTAAAGAAGAGTAAAGAAAGATGCAATGAGGTTAGTGAAAATTTCCAGACCAAGAGAGAGCAGTAAGAAATTGTTGATATTTGACGAACAAAAATCCTATGAATCTCTTATATGGTATAACATCAGAGAACTATATCTTACCAGTTCTTCACAACTTTTTGAGCACCAAAATTGAAAATCGTGAAGGATGATGGCAGGCAAGCCCAGGTAACAATTGCAATTCCCACAGTCATAAGCACAGTAGAGATAATAAGCTGCTTCTTCAATGCTGGTTCAATTTCCTTGACAGCCTTGATCTCGAAAAAGTCAGTAGCAAAAAGGGTGGTGATTAAGCAAACAAGGATTCCCATGGAACTGATAAGCAATGGATAACACATTGCCGTAAAGTCATGAGTTGTTCCAAAAGAGGAGATGGAAGCCACCACAAGTGCAGCACATGATGATTCTGCATATGATCCGAAAAGATCAGAACCCATTCCGGCAATATCCCCAACATTATCACCAACGTTGTCAGCAATCACCTGCAGCAGACAAAAATTAAAACGATTGCAACAACTTTCATCGCCAATGAAGGTAACTTCACGGAAGCAATGTGCTTACAGCTGGATTCCTGGGATCATCTTCTGGAATGTTCCTTTCAACCTTCCCAACAAGATCGGCACCAACATCCGCAGCCTTGGTATATATACCTCCTCCGATCTCCCAAAAAGAGCCATGGAGGATCCACCGAGACCATATCCAGTTATTGCCTCAAAAAGACCTTCCCAGTCATCACCGTAATACAGCTTGAAGAGGTTGATAGCAATGTATAGCACCAAAAGCCCATTTGCAGCAAGGAGAAAGCCCATAACTGCGCCGGATCTGAATGCAGTAATAAAAGCTTTGCCGACACCTTTTCTTGCTTCCAATGTAGTTCTTGCATTTGCATATGTAGCAATTTTCATCCCAAGGAAGCCAGAAAGGACGGAGGTGACAGCACCAAGCAAAAAGGATATGGTACTGAAAACAGCAGTTGCAAGAGCGGGCCTGCATAATTTCTCCTTGGCGTAAGTGCAAGGTTGGCTCTTTGTACTGAACCCCTCCACAGAACCCAAGAACAGAAATATGAGAATTGCAAAGGCAACCATGAAAATTCCCACATATTGATACTCCGTGAATAAGAAGGATGTTGCACCTGTTAAAACCAAAAATATAAATTCAGATGAATAAGATCTGACATTGAGAATTTAGACAAAAGACACTGAAATTTTATTGCTCTGATAATAATTTGCAAGATAACTAAGAGCTTGTTTCTTGTCGCTAACTTTTTAGCATTTTAGGTGGAGAGAGATTATTTTTTTGAAAAAATGTGGTGAGAAAGTGGAGAGAAGTTATAGGGAAATGTGAAAAATTACTGTTTATAGAGAATGTGTGGTTGGTATGAGTTTGATTTGTTAAAAAATTTTATAGTGAAAGTTTTAGCTCTATAGAACGAGCCCTACCATAGGGCAATATCATATTCATAATATATCTAACTTCCTTTAGACTTTACTAATAATAAATAAACAGAGACTATAACCCCATCCCCAATTTAACACTAGTATGGCTTTACACTAACTGAAAGGGAATTTCATTGACCAAAAAAATTAATAAACAGTTATACCAGTAAAACAACTTCAATAATCAAGGAATACACCACCAAATCTGTCAAAAACAAGCAAGTTTTAGTCAATTTTCTGTTATTTATTATTTTAGTTTAGTAAAAAAAAAAAAAATTTGAAAGTTACTCTTTAAGCTCTAAAAACATCTGAAATTTTCTTTGCAATAGAACCCGTGATGGAATTATGCTATACTCCAACCGACAGCCAAAAAAGGTCTTTATCAAATGATATTTTCCATGCACAACAAAATAACAATTTTAAATAACAGATACCACAGAGCAATGCCACATGTCATACATCACGTGAAGAGCACACATCAAATTATTATCTTCAATAAAAACAATTATTATATTATAGTATAATAAAAGACAGGAAACTTTATTCAGTCATGACAAATCATGATAACCTCCCCAGTTGTTCCTTCAAGATTGAGCAGAATATCGAATATAATACCGTAATATATATTGTTCCAAAAATATGGTACAATAAAAGAATAATTAAATAACGCGCACTTTCAAACAAAGAGGTAAAAATGTAGTAGATCTATCTCCAGTGCCAGCTCGTTTGTGTCAGCATTATTAAAATTGTCATTGCTTACAAAAAACCCTAAACCCTCTCCTCTCAACCGCCGACGAAAATCAGAAATATTTAAAAGAAAATGAATCTTAAAAATAAAATGCTGAACTTGGATTATAGTTTAAAAATAAAAATTTGTGCGAGCAATCATTTTGCGCAATTACAGAGTAAAGGCTTTTGGAATTATCTCCAAAAGAAAAGAAAAGAAAAATCAAGGACAGTTATTAAAGAATGTCTGGAGTAAATATAGAGGTTTCTTTAGTAAATAAATTGCAGATCCTATTCAAAATAAACCTGTCATCTTAACATTTGAAACCAATCAATTTGAAAGGAGTAAAATGCAACATAATAGCTAAAGGGGAAAGGTTAAATTTTTAATTATAAATCTATTATTACTTTCAGATAAATTTGAAGTCTCTGAATTCCTCGGCAACCAATTAAGAGCTTAAAGAAACTATTAGCTGAATTGCCTGAAATGTATTGTAAATCAGTAATTGAACCAGTATCAAGTAGTAATTTTTATGTACTAAATAGATATAAAACCAGATCTGGGGGAATTCTGGAGAGATCTGGAAAAGTCAGCATAAGTTCTTACCCTCAGAGATGGCGTTCTGAATGTCGGCGCACTTAGCGATGACGTTTTGTTCGTTGATACCTTCCTCTTCCTCGATCAAGTAATCGTTGTATCCATTCTTGCCGTTTTTGCTAGTCGGAGACGAGGCGGCGTGTTCCGGTGAGACCTTCACGCGGGAAACAAGGAACCACTGCACGAGGGAGAACACTATACCAATAACGGCACAAACCGGGATCACGATCTCGGTCCCCAGATCTGAAAGCAGGCCAAACCCATTCTCGCCGGAGCCCTAGCCAGCAAATGCTAATAACAAAAAATAATAAAAATGAAAAATGAAAAACAAGAGTGAGAGCTGAAGAATTGGAGAGAGAAACGAAGTCACGGTAATGGAGGAAGCGTGAGTGAGCGAATATTTATAATACTCGAGGTAAGAATCCCAGGATTAGGTGGACTTCAGTGTGATAGGACCTACGAAACCTCACGTGGACCTGCATTTTGGGTTGGGTTGTTACTATTGCTCAATCATATAAGTCATCAATTGGTTGGTTAAGACTCAAGTACAAGAGAAGTTTATTACACTTCGTATAGTGTTTTTTTTATTAATTAATTATTAATATTAATATTAATACAATGATAATATACACAAATCAATTTTATGTTTTGCGGGTACATGTGAATAGAGAGAGTGAGATCAAATTAATGTTATGCTGAGAACATGTGGTTATTGTAACGTAATTTTACATGTAATTTCATGTTTAGTTATAATCATCATATTGTTAATTTATATATATATATAGTCACTTCTTTATTATTATTATTATTATAAAATCGCCCGGGTTTTTTTCTCTTTAGCTTTTTTCCCCCAACATTAATCTTACTCTAATACTAGTTATTGTTAGTTTTATATATATTTATATATTTCTTTTCTTAACACAAGGAGAATCAATACTCCACTTTTTTTACCTTTTTCTTTTTAAGGATGCGATTGTGATAAGGAAGGTTGTGAATTGGGGATCCAATTGAATTAGGGTATTTAGTTCATTTTCTTGATTGAGATTCTCTTCTATCTCTTTTTTGGTTAAGAATTTTATTCCTGTCGATTTTTCTTTTTATTTTAATGATAAAAGTTGAGATGCCATTATCCTGTCAAGTAAAAATAAAAGAGAGTTTGGTTAAAAATTATCCCTACTTCCCTTTTCTTTTTCTTTTTCTTTTCTTTTTTTTTTCTTTTCTTTCCCCTTTTTTTTTTGACAACCCCTCTTTCCCGATGGTATGGACTTATAGTTGCTTTTTTGCAAATATGTTATTGGAAAAGTAAATTTTTGGCTTTCTTGATCAACACTTGTTATAAGTATAATAATAATTAATTAAAAACAATAGTTATGACTAAGTAAACTAAATAAAATTATTTTGGCAAAAGAATAAATTAATTAAATACTCTTAGCTAATTCCATAGACAAGATTGTGTAATTTGGATACGAAAAAAATGAAGCGTAAAATAAAATAGATTAAGGAGTAAAATTTAAGCTATCTTAACGTTAACCAAATTTTATATCAAACATTAACATATTATAGACAAAAGAGATACACAATAAAATTTCGTTTTTATTTTTTCGTCTCTGCTTATTATGAAAATTTATACGTTAAAGGAGGGAAAAAATAATATATGACGTTGATGCTTGATTTTAGAATTCAGTAAGTTGCCCAATAATAATTGGTTTGGTTGAACTAATTGATTGTTAACTTTTCTTTTCTTTTTCTTTTTTTTCTTTTTTTCTTTTTTTGATTGCTAACTTTTTATATATATAAGAAACAAACTATTGGCACACATGTGGGCTTTTTTAAAATCATTAGTATTATGTTTAAAAAAAAAAAAAAGATTGAAAAAAGAGTCAATGCTTTCATTTAAGACTGAAGTTAAGCTTTAACTAACCAGAACAAATTTAAATTTTAAAAAATTAAGAAACGAAAATCAAAGTAAAAAATAAATAATTAAGGAAATAATCATGTCTTATTATTTCCTTAACGACCAGATCAATAGGTGGGATATTAGAATCAGAGAGGTGATGATGCATTTCCTGCAATGGACTTGCTAACACCAAATAGTTGCACTGTTTTTTAATATAATAATTTTGTTGGGATTTTTCAGGGTAGGGTTTAATGGCAACTCCCTTTGAGCGGTTACTGACGTCCGCTTGTGTTGAATGGCGTGCAGAGGATAGGATAATACTAAAATTTCGGTCTTATCTTAAAAATTTCAGAAAATTTATTTCTAATCCTTAGCATCCACGTATTTTGTGCGTTAAGTGGATAATGTTAAACGGATTAAGAGTGTAATTAGGAAAGGTTAATCCTTAACATCCACCTATTTATATGCCAACTGGATAAGTGCATACATAATCAATGGTGTTAGTGCCAAAAGTTGTTAAGTGTAAACACAATTAAAAGTCGAGAAGTGTTAGGTGAAGGACTTGAATTTTGTATTCCTCTAGTTCTGATTTTTCGACAAGATATTTGTGCAAATGATGACTTAGTATATGTGCGTGCCTATGTATTCAGACTTGTATCGGTATATATTGAAGAGGACGTAAATACAAATTGAATTTTTAGAAAATTCTCAAATATGGACACTCGTCAAATATGTAGAAATATAACAAATCAAAGAATACTTCAAAATGGACTAAAATTCAAATCATATATCTACTTTAGTCCCACATTGCATGATTATTTTGTTGAAGATTTTAACTTATCAAAGACTTCAAAAAAAAAAAAAAGGTTACACACTACACGTTGTTATTAGTAGGGATGGCAACAAATCAAACTTGTCTCTAATCTCTGAAGCATTTTTTAGAACCCGCGGCCTGCCAAAATTCAGGGAGGGAACATGTAAGTACAGGAGGCGGATCGGGTTAGGAATTTCACCCGTTCAAAATTTTTAATTTTTTATTTATTATTTTTCTCATATATATATATATATATATTTTTAAGTTTAAACGGGGTGGGACTAACCCAACCCATGATCCAATTTGTCTCGAAATGACCTGTCCCACCAACCCACGGGTGAAAATTTTTTGGCCCGTTCCGATCAAGGCTCATGGGTCTTCAATCGGGTTAGTTTAAATTGTCATTTCTAGTTATGGCTTTTACTCATTGTCATACATACATTTGATCGGTAAGGTGGATTATAAACAAAAACGAAGGTTAGAATGCTAAGATCGTGCCAATGAGGTCTTGTTTCAATTGGCAAGGTTGAGACCTTGGGATGTCAAATGTCCCAAGTTCGAGTCTTGCGAATAGTGTGTTATGTTATCTGGGTTTAGCTTACATTATGTTTGTTTGTAATGTTTTTTAGAGTTGGATTTATATGGATGTAATTATATTTGTTATGTCTATACTGCTTATGAGGATGTTCTTACACTTATATTTCAAAGAGAGAATACTAGGATCGCGATTGGCCTTGCGGGCGACATTAAATGATATAACATTAGGGCTACACTTCCATTGATAGAATTGTAGCATGTCCTAACTTCGTGTTTCTATTTATCTCTAAATCGAAACACTTAGTTTGGCTACCTATTAAAGTTAGTTCAATTTAAATTTTAAAATTTAAACACATGGCAATATGCCATTAAACCATTTATGTGATGTAAGTTTTTACATCATTTTAATCATTAACTCGACACGGTATAACTATATGACGACACCTATATAAAATTTGAATCTAAAATCTATTTATAAAACAAGTAAACTATAAAATGGTTGCCAGATTTTTTATTCACTTACCTTATAAGACAAAACTGCTAATTATTCCAATTTAGCAAAATTTCACCTTTTTTCCTACAATGGGGAAAATTTGAGTACTCAATCATTACGATATATATTCCAAACCACAACAAGTTTTCACAATGAAAACAAAATTTACCATTGCAATAAACAAATTTAATATTTACTTACTGTGAACAGAATCACAGAGAAATGGACCTTCCTCTGCATCATAAAAGAACAGTAGGAGATCATAATAATCAACTTTAACGTCCAATTTATGTGTCGGTCGCAAAAGCAAAATTAAACGGAATAAAGAAGTTGGACGGAATATACCGTCCATCAATCACGGTTGGTAGTTTGCTTTCTATTTAAGCAGATAGCACGACAGGAAGGTGGTGGCTCGCCTGTCAAGGAGCCGGGCTCCACCCCTCGTTTTTTTATATTATTACAAATTAAACTTCCAATTGGTTCCTTGTGGCTGCGAGCTATTATAATTTTCCTACTTGCCCGGGAAAATTGTTCCAATTGGCGTAATTTAGACGGTGGAGCAGATACAGTCCGTTTCTTTATTGATTTATTTATTATTTATCCAATTCTTATATTTTGTTCTGGCAAGGGGATCCTGACATTTCCCCGTGTAAGTTGGAGCACAAATTTGGAATCAAATGAAAAATAAATAAATATTAATTCAAAGGCATTGGTTTGATTGGGATGACAAAATGCCTCTTTTTCCCAACCTATTCGATTTAAACAGTTGTATTTTCATTCAAACTTTTATTGAGCTTCTAACCAAAGCGGTTGATGGCAATATTTTAACATTTACCAGTTACTACACCTATCCCAAAAAGATTATCTATCTTTCCTTTTTCATTCTTCTCAAAATATGATCCAGATTTCTTTTTAAAACGTCGTGTAGAAATATGAGTTCTCTTATGTACTCTCATTTAATGCGCATAGTTATTCAAAAAATAAAATTATTAAAATGAAATCATTAATAAATGAAAAGACATAAAGGTAAATGATGTAAAATTTTACCTTTCTAATAATATTAAATGAACTTGTCTTCCGATCTGTGTAAAGTTGACATGGACCATTTTTTTGGGACGGAGGTAGCCCAAGTCCATATTGGAATTGTGTTGGGGGACGCTCATTACTTCACACTGGTTGACATAAGAAACATTATCTACACTATTTTCTTTGGGCCCATATGTGGAGCTAGATTATATTTTAAGTATTCTCTTAAGCCTACTTAATGCATAGCATTGTAACAGGTTACAAGCGTATTCTAATACTTCTAAGCGTTTTTAATTTAAAACATATTTTTACTATGATGTAAAGACTTGCCTACAAATACTAATACTCATTTCGTTTAATTTTTTGTAATTACTTTTGTACAAATATTACTTAAAATCTAATGAGGAAAATTTTTTTTCTATTTTTATGGAAGTCTTTACAAAGTCTTTTACAAAATAACATGATTTTACCATCTTATCTATTTCTATTATGTGATTAAAGAAAAATAATATATAGGCATAAAAGATTTTATAGAGACAGGGCCAGTCTTGAAAATTTGGATGTCATGTGTGATAATACAAAATGGTGCTCCATTCAATTAAATAATAAGGGCTATATTAGAAAAATAAATCATACTACAATCATAGTATTTTACATTAAAAATAATTAATTTCATTATAGTGCCCCACTTTCCTTAGAAACTTGTTGGGTTTATGTTTTTTCCCCCTTTGATGATTAGCGACCAATTTAAGTTTCAAAATAGGCTTTGTTTAATTTTTTTAAGTAATAAAATCCGTTCTAATTCTTAAATCACATTAAAAATTTTTAAAAATTGATGTCCCAATAATGCCTTTTTTTTCACAAATTACATTTTAAAAATTTTACAAAAATTTTAATGTCGCGTCCATAACCAAAAAAAATAAAAAATAAAATAGTGCCCGTTAAATGATGAGGCTCTGTACAATCACACGGCCTGCACACTTTCAAGGCCACCCATGTATAGAGACTTTCCTATAAATAATAAGACTAAAATATGCCACTCCTTTTAGCAGCATCCATTGATTCGAAACTTAAGTTGAAAGCCATGGCAAGTGATTTCCAATGGGAACTTGAGTATATGACATCAACAAATTGAGTATTAATCTATCATATCATTTGTTAAGTGATATAAGTCACATAGTTCTCAGTTCTAGAAAGCTTGAAGCGTGGAAAAGCATAAAGACTAAGTATTGAGCTAATGCGCGCCTAAAAACACTAATGCGCGATAAACGCACGATTAATGCGTGATAAAGTGCAAAGTGTGACGAATATTAAAGCTCAAGCTTCGAGCATAGGTGTAGCCCAAGCGTCACCTACGCAAATTTTTTAAAACACTTTCTCACGCATGAATTGCCCCTTCTTAGACAATATGCAGCCAGCAGGATTGTATCATTGCTGTATGTTCTCCAATGGTCAAGTTTGAATTGGCTTATATAGTGAGTGTGCAGGTAAATTTGGCCGGTTTTATTTTGATAGTTGTTATTTCACCTTAAGCAAGCTATGTATAGGAGATTACCTTAGAGCTAAGTTAATGCCGATTTCGACACATGTCCACTTGTATCAAGTGTTGGGAGCCGGTTTAACGGTTTTGTCCTCCAATTATGACACAAACCTCAAATTGGCTATGTATCAACTGGACATTTCACTTCTTAGGGGTTAATTGACCATGAAATGAAATCTCTTGACTAATACTGATGGACACTAGCCGCCTAATTAAATGATATAAACCATAATTGATTGCAAGGGTTGTTGGTTAAGCTACCGACAAATCCTACCCACTTCCACCCTGAGTTTACCGCGTTAACAATGATTCATTGGAGGGGATTAAGGAAAAAAACGATGAGTGGCTTGTGATGCCAAATATGATAGAAACATTTTTATTTATTTTATTTCAAAAAACTGTGATCCGTTTGGCAACTAGTTATAATCGACACTAATTATAATCAAAGTTATTTTTCTTCTTTATTTTGGTTATTCTAAACACATAGAAGTAGACTTAATAATATCATATCCTTATTTAGACCAGTCACGTGACAATTTCGCATCCATTATTCTGTCATTTCACGTGTTGAAAATTAAAAAAAAAAAAAGGGTCAAGCTATAATGTGCGATTGTAATTGACGGGCCATCAAATTATATGGCCCAAATTCAACGACCCCCCACTTTACAGTACAAAACTTTGATGGGCTTACTAACCTTCTTCTTCCTCAGCTCCTTTCTTCTTTTTAGTTTACCATTTTCTTAAACTTCGAAAGAAAATCACACTTGGAGGGCTCTAGACGCCCCCTCAGTATTAAAGACTATCGGTCTACATCTACATATATTGAGGATTGTTTATTAGATAAATAGTATTGTTGAAGGTTTGAAGCTATTATTGCTGTTTCATTTCATTTTTTAGGGAGTGTATATTCTCCATGACAAAGTGTGGGTGGGAAAAGAAATCACGAGTTTTGGACCAAAATGTATGAAATCTCTATGTGTCATTTGATATCATCCTGTCATGTATGTTAAAACATATTTTTATTTGAGCAAAAATGTAGAGGTAGCAAAATTCTTTGTTCCTACTCTATTTCGCCCGGCATTACCCGGCTAATTTTATGTCTCGCTTCCTTTGACAAGATGAAAGCATAAAGCTCTACACAAAAATCGTTAGAACATTGTATTAGTTAAACTAACAAACTAACTAATCTACCCATACGTTGCATAGGAAACACATATACATCTCTAAAATAAAATAAAGTAAATAATTAATTAAACGATAAAAAATAAAAGAAATATATATGCAACTACTTCCAAAATTGATATTCTATGTTAATTGATCGATTGCTGGCCAATATATGTGCAATCTATATATAGAGCTGCTCGTATACTTACCCGATTAGGCTGCTTGAAGGTTGTTTTGATTATTCAAATCTAAAAAGAAATAGATAATTTCGAATTTGATTGTTGCACTTATCCAATTAAACGCAAGGAAATAAATAATTAAGAATTTGATTGATACATTTACTTAGTTAACTGAAATCTAAAGCATTTTCAAAGGCCAAAAAGTTCGGCTTCAACAACAGAGAGATGATTAAAAATTATTATGTAAAATTAAAAGATGTAATAAACAAAATTTTGAAAATTTAAAAAAAAAACGATTAAGGTGAGCAGATAAATAGATTATTAAAAATTATTTATGCAAAATTAAAAATTAACTCACCAATTAGTTAGTATTATCCGATTATTATTATCAGAGTGAATAAAAAAGAGGAAAAAAAGAAAAATAAATAAAAATAAAAACAAAAAAATAAATGAGACATTAACAACATTAACTTGACATCATCAAGACATCAGATTTCCAATTCCCTTAGAATGTCAGTTTTAAGCTGGAAAAAATAACTCACAACTTAGTTAGCATTATAAATATATAGATTATTATTATGGTGAACAAAAAAAAGAGGAAAAAAATAAACAAAAATAAAAATAGAAAAATAAATGAGATATTAGTAACACCAACTTGACATTATCAGGACATTAGATTTCTAATTCCCTTAGAGTACTAGTTTTAGGAGGGAAAAATAACTCACCACTTAGTTAGTATTATAAATATATATTATTATTAGGGTGAACAACAAAAGAGGAAAAAAGAAAAAAACAAAAATAAAAATAGAAAAATAAATGAGACATTAGCAACATCAACTTGACATCATCAGGGACATCAGATTTTCAACTCCCTTATAGTGCTAGTTTTAAGTAGATCTAAAAAATAACCCACCACTTAGTTAGTATTATAAATATATAGATTATGGGTAATTAGCGCATAAGGGCTCTACTAATATGTGTCCTTCGTATCCATTTTATATTAAATTCTCCATCTTTTGAGGGATACACTTTGTCCGCTCGTAGTCTATGGTTAGAATAAAAAATTGCATAAAAGCTAAAAAAATAATTAGCCTTATTACTAAAACAGTTATTTAATTAAATTTTTAATTATTGCTAATTAGTTTTTTTCAATGACGATAATTATTTTGGTCTTATTTGCAATTTTTTTGGACTTTGAACAATGTTGGGGGGGGGGGGACAAAAATCTACATATATCTAAAAGTAGAGTTTGTTTAGTTCAATTGATTATCGGGCATAATTAGAAATAATTTTCCCACTCATTGTCTTATTTCTTTAAAAAACCAATTTACTGACATCATTATTCTATTCTTATTATATTTTTTCTTATTGTTATACTTTTAACTTTTCCTTTTAATTATTTAATTTAATATTTTTATTTTAGAACGCTATTTACATATTACATTTTAGTTAGATATATTTCATATTTTCCTAATGTAATTCAATTTTGCTCTATCCAATTGTATAATTTCATAATTTTATGTTCTCATACTATATTGTATTTTACTTTCTCAGCATAATATGTCTATGAAACACATGGGTGTGAAGTATAGTAGTCTGTAAATGCACGTGTGAAAGTAATATAGATTATACTATCGGGTTTTATTGTCTTTAAAGGAAATAAAAATAAGAATTAATAAAAAAAATTATTGATTCAATTAGTATATTTTTCCTTATTGTTATAAGGGTAGCTATATTTACACCACCGTTTTTACTAACCGCACCATGAGATATGTACAGCCTCATCAAAGCACACTTTTGATAAATAAACCACAACTCATTTACAAATATAACCCTTGATTCTTCTTATTTTTTTTCTCCTGCAACCCATAACCCTACATTCTATTATATGTATATATAATATATATATATATATATAACAAATCAGAAACGAAAAGAAGGTGGAAAAAAAGTCATGCAACTTCCACTTTCTTTCCTATTCTGAAGGAACTTAGAATTAAGAATAGATTAAAAATTAAATTGTAGTCATCTCAGACCACCTAATTACCCAAGCGTTAGTGATAAATCACCTCTCAATACCCATGAATGATAAATGGTAGTCCTCTCACACACCTAATTACCCATAGAATTTTTTTCGAACGTAAAGATGTTTTTAGGGTTTCCATGATGATAAACGAATTAGGATTCTTATTTAATTTGGGGTTGTGAATTAGGTTTTTAATTTTATGGTGTATCTAATGAAAAAAAAAGTATATAACGATGGTGTTTAAGTAATTTAATCCATGGCCATTTTAGGAAATAAGAAAAGAATTTAAATTCGCAGTGTAATTAGTAAAAACGGTGGTGTAGATATAACCACCCTTGTTATAATTTTTCTTTTAATCATTTAATTTAATATTTTTATTTTAAGACTCTATCTTCATAATTGCCTTTTTAGTTAGATATATCTCATATTTGCCTAATGGATTTGAATTACATAAAAATAGATAATATATCAATCTTGATTTCAATATTATTATACTTTTCATTTTAATCATTTAATTTAATTTTTTATTTTGCAACTCTATCTACATATTACATTTTGGTTAGATATATATCATATTTACCTAATGAATTTCAATTTTACTTTGTTTGATTGTATAGTTTCATTATATTATTTTCTCCCATTCCATTGTATTTTATTTTATTAGCATAATACGTCCGTGAAACGTATGGATGTGAAATATAGTATATCCGTAAAGCGCATAAGTGTGAAACAAATATAGATTATGCTATCGGGTTTTATTATCTTTAAAAGAAATTAAAAATAAGAATTAATTAAAAAAATTATTGGTTCAATTATTATACTTTTCCTTATTGTTATAATTTTCTTTTTAATATTTAATTTAATACTTTTATTTTGAGACTATATCTACATATTACATTTTGGTTAGATATATCTTATATTTGTCTAATGGATTTGAATTACATGAAAATAGATAATATATCAATCTAGATTCAATATTATTATTATATTTTTCCTTATTATTATACTTTTCCTTTTAATCATTTAATTTAATATTTTTATTTTGAGATTCTATCTACGCATTACATTTTGATTAGATGTATCTCATATTTGTCTAATGGATTTCAATTTTACTTTGTTCGATTGTATAATTTCATGATTTTACGTTCTCTTACTCCATTTTATTTTACTTTGTCACTATAATATGTCCGTGAAACACACAGGTGTGAAACTAATATAGAATTATGTTATCAGATTTTATTATTTTTAAAGGAAATAAAAAATAAGAACTAATAAAAAATTATTGATTCAACAAGATGACGATGGACTAATAACAAGAATTTAAAATTATGTCATCAAAATAAAAAATTGATTGAATACTACGTGCAAATATAGGATGCACATTAATTCCATACAGGTTGTGTTTCTTAGTTTCTTATGACATTAAGCTTGATAGACACGATTATATTATATTTTATGTATAAAATTTCTCTAGAACTCTACTCGTACAACGCACGGGTAGAAATCTAGTACACTTCTAAAAATGGAGAAATTCAAAATGAATGGATGCCAATAATGAAATTTGCAAAAGAAATATGAAGAACAAAAAAAGCCAACAAAACAAAGGTCTACCACTCAAGCCAACCACCCTAAAACTATTTACATTTAATATAATCAATCAACTAATTAAAAGTATGAAAATCTCCTTTGCTCAATTTCTAAAATTTTCAATTCGTAATTATATTAGGTTGAAAGAGATGAATATTAATTTTAATAATAGTTAATCGGGGACTGTATTGCTACTTCTCAATTGGTGATGATGCAAAGATTGAGGAAAATTCTGATGATGTTTAACTTCTGTTTTTGAAAAAGTTAGAGTTTGGGTAAACTGAAAATGGACGTTGATGCCACTGTGAAAGAATATCGTGGCTACTTCACATTTGTGTTGTTGTACGCCATGACAAGGGAGAGACTGTGATGAGCTTGTCTCAAGGGTGCTTTAGATAAAATGGTGAAAATTGGGAAGCAACTCAAAGAATTCAGCAACACATGAGAAAATTGCAAAAATACACATATTGTATGCACATTTAGAGGAGTGTAAATTTGAAAATCAATTAATGGTAATTAATTAAAAGAAAAGGAAAAATCCATCTAATTGTAGTAACTGAAGGTAGTTACATATGTTACAGATTTGGTGGGATCACAGTGAAGTCTTCATACGAATTGATAATTCAAAAATCAGTATATATGTGCGTACACACACACACACACACATATATATATATAAATGATAATTAATCATCTTTCAGAATTTCCAATTCTGAGACAATTCTAGGACAAATGTGAAAGGAAGTTGGAGTATTCAAAATGTGAATTCTTCAACAACAATGTATCAATATTTTGCTGCAAATGCAACCCCATAAATGCTTGCATTTGTAAACGAAAATTGATGAATGTTAATTTATAGGTAGTATATTATGCATCTGTGAAATTAATTTGTATTCAATAGCATACTCTATGAATGCAATTGAGGAATTTTGCTATACAATAATAGGCTTTAAGATTTTAGAAGGATCTGCATCCTAGGATTCCAGAAATTATTTGTAAATGAACTATTTGTTAAGCTTGTGATTTGTGAACTGCAGGAATTGGGAGTTTGCGGAAGCACGAAAATGATAGAGGTAACGTTATACTATGATGGACTCTGGAACACATTAGCCCCCTATATTGATCAGATCGGAAGAGCGTCGTGTAGGTCTGACAACAGTTCGTATCGTGAACTCATTGAATGTATCAACAATACAATCGAGATTGAGTCCAGTCAATAATAATTTGAACTGAAATTTCGGCTTAAAGACTCTAGACCACTATTGAACTTGAACGAAGATGATGGTTATTCCATGAGTGCCACATATGTATAGAAATACTACAAGAGACAATCAGCCATGCCACCGGAGGAATAAAATGAAGTGTCATTATCGGTTGCATCTTTATTTTTGCTTATAGATATTTTTATTTTATGAATATTTTGGATAATAAGATCATGGTTATGATAAACCATTGTGGTTTCAGTTTAAATTTATTGTTTAATAGATCTTAGTGTGTTCGTGATGTCAAGTACAAGGACAACTCTTTATATGTCGAGGGATAATAAAACCTGCGTTTGCCTCATAGTTTTAGTTATATCACTTTTCTTGTGATTAGATTTACCGAATTCACACTTGAACAAAGTTGAGAACGAAATCGTAAGAGATGTATTGCCCAACATGTTGAAGTAACCAAAAATTTACTATCATGAGGATGTGCCGTCAAACCAATACGATAACGTCCCAAGTTAATGAACTATACATCAGTACCCTTGTAATAAGACATGAGTTAAATTTAAAACTTATATCAATACATTACTTGTTGGTCTTAACTTCATTTAAAACATTGTTGTCCAATATTGAGAGTAAGAATGTGATACATATTGCCAAGCATATTAATTTAGCTCAGTACTCCCTATTGTGGGGTCGTATCATCTAACAATCATTACTGTATCGTACCACGCTATCAAACCACCACCGACAAACCAATACTCAAACCTCCTATACTTAACAGCAACGAAGCTGAGATGAAGGTATTTTATTTTTTATCCACAATTTTAAAAAGCTAACCTTAGTATTCATTTTGTAAAACTATTGAAGATTAAAAAATAAAATCAAGTATGCAATAGTCAATAATTTATCAATGAAACAAAAAGCTACAAATACAAGAGTATATATACACTCCGTATCAGAGAAGCACAACAGCCAGTCGATTTAATGGTCATCGTATCAGCTGGTCGTCGCGCTACCAAGTGTCATTGAATATCGTATCAACAAGTTGCACCTCCAGTCATAACACCATTGTCATATCACCACCGTGCATCAGTCATCCCACCCTCACATACTCTCATTCGTCACAAAAAAGAATCACTACACCATCCCACCGCCATCATGACCAATACCGATGCAAAAGAAATGCCAGAAACTATCGCACTGTCAACTGTCCTTGTTTAATGCTCTCCCTCTACAGTATCACAGTACCATTCCATCCCACCACCACCATTTCCGGTTCACCAAAATTACCAAAATTGTATCCGACACCATCATAACCACCATCTACAATCTGAAAAGGTCAAGCTGACAAATGCACGATTTACAAATCTTGGGATGCGGATGCAAAGACTTGATGAAAACACCGATCTGAAGAAAACCACCGACGATGTTACAAATCGAGAAAAAAATTTAAGGTTGTAGGCAGTGGTAGCTGCATCGAATCTGGTGAATGAAGATGGTGGCATCGGATCTGATAATAAAGAGAACAATGATACTTGATGATGGCCTACAAGCGGATGGTGGATGATGATGAAAATGAATAAGTTTTTCAATGGAGAAGAGCTAGTAGGAAATGTCAATGGAGAGATGATGATGAGTGTGGAATGGTGTGAAGAACTAGATGAGAGATAGAGAGAAAATGATTATTTTAGTTGAATGTGGGTGGAAAGAGATGTAGGAAAAAAAGAGAAGGAAAAGTGAAAAAGATGAAAGATATGAATAGAAATTCAAAAATAATAATAAAGATGGTGGAGATGAAAGTGTGTTTTTAGACCTTACACGTGACACAGGAAAGGAAACGTACGGAAAAATTGTGTAAATGATAGAAAAGTGATTAAAAGAAATAGAAAATTAGAGAAAAAATAGAAAACATATGGACTCACAAAAAAATTCGTGTCTTCCTCTTTCTTCATGGACCGTAGACTATAAGCATTGGAGATGTTCAAAGATTACAAGAAGGAACCCTGGATATGGTTGACTTTGAATTTGAATATGATAAAATTAAAATATTTAGAAAACAAACTTTAACCCAAAAAAATAAAAATAAAGATGGATGCATATAAAAACGAAAGGAAATATTTCAAGGAAATATTGGACCTTTGGAGGGTGTATGGTTGGCTATATTAGTGGGCCTTTAAACCGCTGTCGATGAAAGATTACACATTTCATTTATTAAGTCTAATTGTAGCATAACTGTGAATGCAATTAATACACCAGATGACTAAAGCGATGTGGGTAATATGATTTAGAAGTTTGCTAGATTAATTTCCATGTATTCACTCACATGATGCGAGCTTATCCATGGAGAGGCAAACGAAGTAGCACAACGTCTAGCTCAAATGGGTTTGCTAGTGTTGTTACTTGTTACTTCACTTGGAACTTGGAAGAACATCCTTTCAATGTTATTATTATGGATTGTCTCATGGATGATATGAAATAAATTAACTTTCCTTTTAAAAGAAATAATAATAATAGTTAGTTGGTGCTATATGACATTAGCTTTCATATTATTACGAGTAGTAAGTACGTGCGATGCACGTCTTTCGTGAAACAATGAACAATAAGGTGCAAAATTTTGCTTCTTTTTTTTTTTTTTTTTTAGTATTATAACATAAATAAATAACATTGAGATACATCTATTATTTCTATAAATAGATATTATTGTTAAATCTAAATAGAAATCAACAATTAGTAAAATAATTTAAAAATTCAAATACAATTGGTTTATAAGCTATGACATGATATTTAAAACCAAAACTCAAAATACCAAAATTGAAAGGTTCTTTATATAAAGTTTGCACCATAATTTACATAAGTATAGTTATAATCTACCATGGAATCCATAGAAGATTATTTATTTATAAGGGTTTAAATCTAAGATATTAGTGAATATGTATTCATCCCTCAAAGAAATATCTAATAAATGATGCTTCACATTTTAAGAATGTAATTAGTAGTTGAACTGAAAATAAAAAGACTTGGCTTTTGGAATTCTTGTATTATTTATTACTATAATAATATAAATAAATGTATAATAATTGTATATATTTTATATAAATTTTAGTTAGTAATTGAGGTTATTTTGGAATTTCAATTCAAAAATGAAGGGGCAAAAAAGGTAATCAAAAGTTTCCTATGGATTACCCTTTTAATATATTGTAGATGTTTTAGATTTTTAACCTTTTAAACTTAATACAGTAATACTTCTAATCTCAAATTTCATATTTTTGGAATAATTTACCACTTTCGACAAAATAAAATTAATAAAAATAAAATAAATAAGTCAACTAATGAATTTTAAAATTTTCTTAATGACACTCTAATTGTATGATTTTTTCCCCATACAAACAAATCATGTGATTTTGTTTCTTTATTTCCTACTTACTAATTTTTTATTTAATTAGAATTTGAGATATTATAGTATCTTTCATTCATAAGGAACTAGTTTTTCTACATGTGCGTTGCACGGGAAGTTCACAACTCAAATCATAAAAGTTTAAAATATAGTAATATTTTACGATATTAACAGTGACATAAAATATGTAAGTACTTTCTTTAGGCAACTTATTTCTTATCTTTCATTGTTAAATCAGCTATTATATAATAGCTAAATTAATTAATTAATGTATTCTTGTTGTTCCTTATTCTTTTCAATTATAGCAAACTATTTCCATTCCTTATTTATTATTTACATTCTTTTCCCACATATCTCATCGACTGTCTTTCCTAGCAAGTGAAGGCATTCACGGTCCAACTGTATCGCCATCTTTCACTCATACCTTCAACATATACCTCCACGTACCCTCAGCACATGTCACTTTACACTTTTTGCAGTAATACCAAGGTTGTTCAAATCGCGATTTGGATAGTAAAATCACACGTTTTACGATCTAAATCCATAAAACAAATCCAAATCGATTGAAAAATCAGACTTCTGTAGAATCGCAGTTGAATCGTAGAGATCGTTCTGAATTGTGAAAACTTGCGATTTCTTATGATTTGTGCAATTTCCTCAGGTAAGTAGTGGCCTTGTCAGTGAATGGTGGAAGAACATTAATCTTTGTGTTTTGGATGGTTGAAGCACGACAACGACGATGACAGACGAAGTGCAAAAAAGAAGGAGAAATTGGGTTATAGAAAGAGAAAAAGCTAGTTGCAGAGAATAAGAAGAACGAAGGTAGTTGCAGATACGAAGAACGAATGCGGAGTTTGGACAGAAGACTTTCTATGTTTCCAACGCTTTTCCTTTTCAGTCAAATGTTTCCATGAGTTGAATAGTGATTCTTTCTGTCTTTCTTTTTTGACCGAATTGTAATTCTTTCTTAATTTTACTTTTTCCCAAATATATTTTATTAATATTTAATTACTATATATACGACGAATCTCCTTCAGTCATTCTTTCTTTTTTTTTTTGTTTTATTATTATTGTTGATTATTATTGACCTAATTGCACATTATCTTTATTTAAAAAAATAATTAAGCATACTGTAATTATTACAAAATTAAGTCCACACTATAATTATGGATTATGTTATAAGTTAGTTTGTTACTTGTTTATTAACATTATACATATGGTTCTTATTATTTAATTTCTTATTAAATATTCCTGACTTTTTTTCATATTCTTGGGTAATTTTAAATCAAATTTTAGTAGAATCTTACGACTAACGATTCGATTTATCGATTTGATTTTCAAACCCTTGACCGATTCGATCCAAAAATACGATTTTAACAACCTTGAGTAATACACATCTCCCTGTGGGTTGAGTTTCTTGGCACACTGGTCATCCATGTAGCCAAAGTAACACCAATCTATTTTAGAAAGAACATTGGTAATAGTAGCTACAACCCAAAAAGGACCTCCCTAAAACACAAGCAAGGAATAGAATATTTTACCAACTACAACCAAATATTTAATAAATAAAGAGGAAATAAAAAATACTAAAGCTACCTGAGGAGTAGACAATAACTCCTTAAATGATTTAAAGATCCCAGAATCAATATCTTAATTGTTAGAATTAATAGAAAAGGCTGAGAGTTACTTATTTTCTCGGAAGAAACTTCCCTCTCATTCAAGAGCCTTTAACACAGAAACAGTATGATGAAAAATATACGAACAATAAGCTTAATATAAAATAGAATAAACATAAATTAATTTATACCTAGTTTTGAAATCAACTATTTCAGACAAATGATCATCTACTATTAGCTTCGTTGCATAAAATGTGTTCGAGAGTCCAACCTCACCTAAGAGGAAAAAAAAATTGTGGGACAATACGAAAAACTATATCTTTACTTTAAATAAAATTATAAACATTATCAGATTACCACGATAAAATCTACAACGGCATAGTTGCATGATAAGTATCACAGGCGCCTCAGGCTCGCTATCCAAGTATCTACTGATGACTAGCACCTAGTCATCCCATACAGTGCAACTCATTTGCACATTACTTAGGAACAGCAACACACATCAGGATAAAAGAGAAAAAAAGCAACAAAAAAAAAAAAGAAAGAAAAAGAAAAGCACAATCTATATAGATAATATTGCACTGCAAATAGATAAACAAACAAAGAAGAGATGAGAAAATACTCATGGTCTCGAATTATAAAATCCACTAATCTGCTAGACTTCTCCTGACCACAGTGTTCCCTGGCACGACCGACTTGCACAAGTTCTCCAATGACATCTAAAAACAAAAATATTAAAGAACTAAATAACTTATAAAATAAATCAATATTTACAACATTTAACTCAACAAATAAAATATTTTCACTGTTCTTATCGGCCCCAACGATATTAGAAAAAGAACGGAAGTTTAGGAAAGGCAGGGCAGCTCAAAATCTCCCTCTCTATAATCTTAGTACTTTCTTTGAACCATAGCCTCCACTGATGACTGACAGGCCCATATAGTCTTTCATTTGGTTTAACGTCCGTTTATATGTCGAAGTGTCAAGATGCATTTAGGTCGTAGTCGACGTCACTTCCAAGGTGGATATGCGGCCCCTGGTCTGCTGAGCTGGAAACCACCCAGTGTAGACCCCGACCTACAGAACTAGGGCCCTCATAAGCTCGAGGCCCTGAAATCTAGGTTGGAAGCTCACGCTTGACAAGTTTATGGTTCTTAGATCGCCTACCACCTCCTCCGCATGCCAGGTCGCTGGAGGTGAAGACCCGGTGTCAATCTTGGAGGTCGCTCGTTCTCATTAGTACGAGGTAATTCGCAACCTCCTAGGCGACAAAACCGCCATGCAATTTGCTTAACTTATCACCTAAAGATTGATGTGACACCTACATTTAATAAAAAGTAAATATTTGTCTTCTTTATGCTGCCACTAACCTAAATTTGGTCAAGATAACCTGAGACAGCTCCAACTAAGTATGCTCAGGAAGTCTCTTATTAGTCAAGGATTTAATGCATGCAATCATTACACACCAATTTGTATGCTATAAATAGAAGGAAATCCCACTTAGCGGGGGATCCTCCTCATTTGCATCAATCTTTATCTTCTACATATTTATTTCTCTCATTTACTCTCTCTACAACTCCACTATAAATTCTACATTTATTACTTAAATCAATTCAAATACGAGTTTCCCGCGTAAACAAATTTGTTTGTGGAGTCAAGGCAAAATTTGGCATCAACAACGTCAAAGTGATGTAGCCCATTAAAAACCAAGCTCATTGATAGCCTCTTCGAACTGTGACACTAATTTGCGTTCGACAGGAGCTTGGATCCTTGTTCCCTACAATTATTGTTAGCAAAATCCTGTTATAGAGAAGTTCATATGACAATGATCTCCTTATTATAAAATTCTACAATACAAACTCTATATATTATTAACTATTTTAAGCATGCGTGCAAATAACTCTATTGACAGCCATTCAAAATTATAAAAACGTGTGCTATAATTATCTTGTAATGTTCAAAAAATAGGTATCAAAAACATTAAAATTCAAGTTAAAATTCTATAAAGTCAAGTTACAATATACATGGTGAGGCCTACCAAGAAATTATTAACAACATGTGTTGAACTGAGGAAACATTAAATTCGAAGCAATTCTGATCCAATTTCCCAAAGAAAAGTCAAAACCATAAACTTAAATTTAACACAATGTAACAAGTTTAGCACCAATTAGCATATAGAACACGTAATAACTGCCTAAAAACAAAGTGTAAATGAAACACACAATGCAACAGTAGCAAAACAAAGACAAAACACGGGACATAAAAATAAAGAACAGATAGAAAAAGGGTAGGAGCACATAGAATAGATGTCATCGACAACTAACCTCTTCGTTGACAAACATAAACTCCATAGAGTAGATGTCATCAATGTTTTTCTGGCGATGGACATAACATTTACTTAGGACTCTCACAAAGGAAGTCCACATAGCTCTCCCGTCATTGACGTCCTTAATGAGGTTCCAAACAGGGGCCATTGGAATATCTCAAGAAAGAAATAGGAAACTTAAGTGAGGGGAAGCAGTGATTGAGAAACACTGAATTTATGGGAAAAACCACACAACTCGACCCCAATTTATAGTGTAGAAATAACCCCAAGTAGAACATACCCCTTCCTCCAAATTTAGAGTTATCAATGAAATTGGATACATCAACTTTAATGACTCTAGAACTCATCAGCAAATGGCTATTGGATAAGCCACCACAAATCAGAAGAACCCAATTCAAAGCCAAATCTAAATTAGGATTATTGCGTAGCCACATAAAATTCCAATAAACTTAGGCAGTCTCCCAACCATTGAAGAACTCAGCTAATCACGTGTGGTTTGTTAGAAACAATAAGTGAATCTAAAGATTAATTTCAACAAAAAGAATTAAAGAAACGAACAAAAAATAAAATAGAATAGAATCACTGACTTAAATAAACCAGGATTTAACAATCTATTACCTAGAAATTGAGCACGTCAAAATCAGGCCATGGAGAATATTAAGTGTTTTATTTTCTCTCAAGGGGAATAGACAAAACATGAAATAAATTATTCAAAAACGGGATGAATAAATCTGTCGAATTGGTTCCCTTTTATAGACTTCAAAATGTCCAATAGAGTTTTGTTGATCATACGCAACCCTTCAGACCGGATAGAGTTTTGTTGACAACTCTTGATATCAACCGAATTAACTGAAAATGAAATTTCTATAAATTCGAGATATATAAAAATAAAATAAAAAGAAATACATTCTTGGTCAACATGACCCAAAGACCCAAGGCCCAAGGTAATATATATATAATAATAGATTCTAATATAATCTATCTTTATTTCTTTTTATTAAGTCTTTATAAAACACACTAATAAAGTAGTCACAACTTCTTTTCCATTCCAATGTGGGATAGGATACTTCAACATCATATTGATATATAAACATCTGACATGGTTTTCTCTTTATTCATCAATATTAAAAGATAATGATAAAAGGAAAATTAAAAAAAAAATGAGATATCTCAACAATTTGAAACAAAATAAAACTCCAGCGAGAATGCATCAGAATCGGATAACAAAGATAGAGAAGGGCAGCTACCAAGAGAAATTAACAAAGAAAGAGAAAGTAAAACTAATTAATAAAGAACGATCTTGAGAAGAAATGTAGATAGATTCAGATAAGGGGCTAGGGGAGAGCACACGTGGGTAAACAATGTAGCGAGAGAGAGAGAGAGAGAGAGAGAGAGAGAGAGAGAAGCAAAAGGAAGATATCTTTAGACAGATAATAAGGGAGGAAAAATAACTAATTGGCCCAAATTGAGTTTGACCGGACTATCTGTACCAATAAAAGTAAAATGACCACTATAATCACATTTCAAGGAGTTTGGCAGGGAAAACTGCGGTAAAACTAAAACCTTACCACAATACTTCTCTTTTAATTAATGTATAGAATAGATAGATTACGCAAGAAAAAAAAATAAAGTGAAATTTGAAGCTAGAAATAACAAATTTAAAAGATTAGGTTTGCAGATCAGTGACCTAAGAGGTTCGGGTCAAATATTACCAATTAGCCTTTTTTTTTTTTGCCCCTTTGAAGAAACCAATTAGCCTTTTAATAATACTTAAGAATTTTAAAATCTATTCTGAAACCAAAGTAAAAGATAAAAGGAGAAAAATAGTAATAATCGGACGGTTGAGGTTCAACCAAAAGCCCGGGCGGTAGGTCCGATCGACGGCGGCAGAGAATTGGTTAGGGTTTAATGGACCTTTAAAAGCTCAAAGCCTCGAGTCCATTAGGGTTCTGAGCTTCGTACTTTCTGAAAAGCCCATCTTCTTCTTTCGTCTCCCTCCCGTACTTTTTCTTCAAAAATACTTGGTAAATTGATTACCGTTAAACCCTAAACCCTGGTTTGCCCATCAAACAGATTCTCGGTTTCGCCATTGAAGTAAGTTTTCAATTTGTCGATGAAGTGTTTTGTTACGTGATATCTGCTTGTTTCCCGTATATGTTACAATTGCAAGTTATGTTTGGTCGACTTTATTTACAGTCGTGATTTTGTTGATTTATCTGGCCTTTTTTTTTTTCCCAATTTCTTGTTTCCGGGATATACGCTTTACCATGCTAAAGCGAATTTAGGGGTCTCTTATTAATTCTCAGAAAACTCTCTTTTATTTAATTTTTTTTTCTGATGATTTTATTGACGTGATATTCTGTGTTGGAATCTGACTCCCACCTTAGGTCTAGGATTGGGTTGACCCCTGTTGTGGAAAATACGAATTGGATAGGCTGCATCTAATTAAACGATCAGGTCGAAGAAGTTAGCCATTCAACTGGGAGAGCCGCTGTTTATATCAATTCATAGTTCCAAGAGTGTATTTGTCACCGCAGTCATACTTATTTCAGTTAATGGTGTTAGGTGGTAGATTAATTACTTTCCTGAAGCTGATCTTGATGGTTCATTCTAACCAAGGGATGCTACTGATGTTATATGGTAGATTTATACCTTTTCACAATGCCCTTTGCAGCCTGGAGCAACTCGAGAAGACTTCTATCTGAGTATTGGGTGGGCGAGGTTACCTAGTAGAGAGTGGAATGTCATAGTTGAGAAGTGGAATGCAACGATCCTACTCAACCTTAAATTATTAAGTTAAGGTTTTGCTTCGTAGTGCAGACCATGTTGGGACTCACGGTGATGTCTGTTGCAGACTCCTACAAGTTAGAGGTGAACTCCAGAATACTAACGGAGTCTTACTGTTACTGCTGATTTTGTTTCTAAAGTTGACAGCCTCTGGCTATGATGGAATATTTCTTTTTGATTTATGCATGATTTTGGGACTTATTAGTGGAGATTCTAACCAAGGTGCAGACATAAAAATACTTTTGATGCTGCTTTGTTGGTCTCTGGTATATTATTTGTTTGTATAGTATATTCGAGTGTGTGCATTTTCTCGGTGGAGGTCTTCTTTGTTCAGAAATAATAATATGCATTGTGTGCCACTTGTACTCCCCCCCCCTTTTTACTTGCACATTCTAAGGAGGTTAGCTACTGGAGTTGAAGTTAACATTTGATACACTATAGATTGTAAGGCAATGCCGTTTCTCTGTTTCATGTCCATTTGTAGGATTCATGTGATGGATCCTCCTAATATTCATGATGGGAGCCCGAACTCAGATGTGCAATCGCATAAACGCAGAAAAAAGAAGTCGATAGTGTGGGACCACTTCACAATTGAAACAGTAAATGCTGACTGTATTAGGGCCTTTTGTAACCAGTGCAAGAAATCATTCGATCTTACATAACGGGTTCAAAATTAGCAGGCACTAGCCACCTGAAACGGCACATTTCCTTGGGTATCTGCCCTGTGAGTCGATGCAAGCTAGAGAAAAATCAACACGACATGTGCAACACAGATTCCAAATCTGATGTTTCTGGAAATGGTACCATCCAACCAAGAAAACGCTACCGGGCTACCCCTAGACCTGTCAGCACCTCTATGGGTCAGGACCTATACAGTCATGAAACTGCAAAAATGATAATTCAGCATGGGTATCCACTTCATATGGTTGAACATTCTGGCTTTATAGATTTTGCACGGTGTCTTCAGCCACATTTTAATGCAATGAGCATTGTAACTCTCCAAGACCATATTCTGAGTATTTATGTCACAGAGAAGCAGAACCTATTGAACCTACTAAATTGGATTCCAGGACGCATTAGCCTTACTCTGGATTTATGGACTTCAGATCAAAGCATATCTTATGTAATCCTAACGGGACACTTTATTGGCGGTGACTGGAAACTGTATAGGCGAGTGCTCAATGTTGTAATGTTGCCTTTTCCTGAGTCAGAAACTGCCTTTAGTCACGCGGTAGCTACTTGTCTAAGAGATTGGAATTCTGAGAGCAAGCTGTTTACCCTCATTCTTGATCAATTCCATGCTAGTGAAAATGCAAGAAGAAATCTTAGTGGCCTCCTGTCAATCAAGAACTCCCATATTCTCAATGGACAGTTAATAATCAACAGTTGTTTTGCATGTATTTTGACTACTCTTGCACTAGATGCTTTAGAGTTTATACAGGAAACTGTTGACAAAGTTCGTGACAGTGTGAAGTATGTGAAGACATCGGAGGTTCGTGAAGAAAAATTTATCAAACTGAAACAGCAGCTTCAAGTCCCGAGTTCAAAGAACTTGATAATTGATGACCTTACCAAATGGAATACTACGTATCACATGTTGTTGGCTGCTTCTCAACTGAAAGAAGTGTTTTTTTGCCTGGACACTTCTGATCCAGATTACAAAAGCACTCCAT
This sequence comes from Nyctanthes arbor-tristis, assembly GCA_963692815.1. Lineage (NCBI taxonomy): Eukaryota > Viridiplantae > Streptophyta > Magnoliopsida > Lamiales > Oleaceae > Nyctanthes > Nyctanthes arbor-tristis. The sequence continues at coordinate 99,263 of CAVNYN010289371.1, read as the reverse complement.
CAGTGGATGAGTGGGTACAGGTAGAGGATCTCTGTAAGCTCTTGAAGCATTTGTATGAAGCTGCCAGCAATTTCACTGCACCTTCATATCCTACTAGCAATGCTTTCTTCCAGATTGTGTCGGATATTCAGATTGAACTTATGCATGGTGCTGCAAGCGACAATGTCTTTATCAGCAGCCTTACCAAACCTTTGCATCAGAAATTCAATATATATTGGCAGGCTTGCAGCCTACTTTTGGCTCTTGCCGCTGTAATGGATCCGAGGTACAAAATGAAGCTTGTGGAGTGGAACTTTACCAAGATATATGGTAAGGATGCTGACACGTGGATCAAGATAGTTGATGAAGATGTGCACGAACTCTATCTTGAGTATGTTGTGCAGTGCCTTCCTCCCCCAACTTTTCTTGAAGAAGGTAATGATACCCTTGGAAAGATGGAGATGCCTCAAGTAGACATACCTCGAGAAGATGCATTTCTTGCTAATGGTGACATGGAATTTTCAGATTTTGATATCTATATCTCAGATATAATGAATGGCCAGCAGATGAAGTCAGAGCTAGATCAATATCTAGAAGAAACTATTTTTCCTCGTGTCCAAGACTTCGATGTTCTTGGTTGGTGGAGGGTAAATAGATCTAAATACCCAACTTTGTCAAAAATGGCGTCTGATGTCTTATCTATTCCGGTATCCATTGTTCCTCCAGATTCCGTGTTTGATACAAGAAGAAGAAAGATGGATAGTTACCGAAGTTCATTAAGACCACAAATACTTGAGGCCATAATCTGTGCAAAGGATTGGGTTCCGTATGAACATTCAGAAATTCCATTTGGAACTGCGTCAGAAGTTCCTAGTACATTTGTTGAAACAAACAGTAACGGATACTACAACTTGTAGAGGAAATATTGATTTTATAATAGTTTTCAAGCTAATCATATTCTTTCTCCTTATTTTGTCCAATAAGACCTTTTGAATTAGCATGACTTCAACTTATTTTTGAAGTTAATATACTATTTTTATTTACTGTTTTTAACTTTTGTTCAATCTATCCTACGAGGATGGAATGTTAAAAATCCGGGAAACTTTGATATTGTACCTGTCTTGCTAAGTTTAGCTTCTGAAGAAGTAATACTGGATGGAAAAGTAACATTACCAAAGAAATTCTCATAGGAACTGAAGTAAACACTTCCACAGAGAATAATCAATCAAAGCTTCAGCTAACGAAAAGACACAATTGACAGAATTTAAAAACTTAGACCAACAATGTTAGAAACATAGAGAGAGGCCTTGGATTCAATTAGAGCCAGGGTCGAGCACAGGAAGCCTGCAATGCAGACTGATTGATTTATCGGTCTGCCTAGTACCCGGAATAAAGAACTGAAAAATAACAGTCAAGCAAGAACCTTGGGGCGCAATGCCATAGAATGCACAATCCGGCCTAGACAGACTACGCTGTAAACTCTTGAAGAAGTGCTTGACGCTCACTTGAACCGTCATTGCATCCCCTCTTTGCACAGCCCTCTCAGTCCGCGTCTGAGCGCTCAAGTTACCATCCTCGATCCGCCCATCTGCACGCTCACCAATCACCGTAAGCTTCCGAAATTCCGCCCCTAGCGTGATCAAACTAGTCGAGATCTGCAAATGTAAATCCCCATACTTGCTTATGGAAACACCCATCACGTCTCCCACATGCTTCATTCTGTCAACAAAGTTCTGCAGTGAATTCAGCTCCGGGACTTTAACAAAGGTTTTGGGCATTTCCTGAGCTCCGTCAAGCGCAAACTGAAGCTCCTGAACATCTGCCCTCGATAGGGGTTTCGAGATTGGGACATCCTGTATAACAGCGGATCTACTCCCTTTAGTTTCTAACGTCAGGAACGGCATAGGCTGGTTCGAATGCGGCGGCAACTTCTTGACTAACTTGATTTGTAGACGATTGAGATTGAACCCCGAGGGATTGTGGGCTTCTCCGGATTCCGCATAAATGGTGAGAATACTGCGGAGGGCGCGGTGGAGGAGTGAGAGGTCAATGGTAAAGGCAATTTTATCATCATTTTGGCTGGAAATCCGGTAATCTTCGAAAAGGGCTTCTTTCTTGAACTGGGCAATGGATTGGATTCCGTTTCCATTCAGGAGATTGTGTAGAAAAACGGCGTGGTCACCGGTCAAATAGAGATGGGAGATTTTCCCCATTTTGTCTAGCGCAGGAAGGATCCTCTTCTCCAGTAGATTTATGCCATTTTCGGTGAGAAACGCTTTGAACTTCATCTCTTCTGCTGAATTTCTGGGCTTTGTGGGAGATGGACAAGGGCCGCCAGGGTTTTGGAGCTGAGAAAAATGGAGGGAAGGAAAACAGTGACGAGTTGCGGAGTCTATTTTCAACGTTGGTCCCTATCCTATTGATTGGTACTATCATTGACCCATAATTTTTAAATTCGGCAGGTTCGTTTACAGAACTTTCACAAGGAGAGTAATAGTGAGAGAAGAGAGGAATCCTTAACTAGGGAAATGAAGAAAAAAAATCATTTAATAACACCATTAGACTATATGAGTTTTGACAAAAAAGGCAATTCATGAAAAATATTTTATTACGACAATGTGATGATTATTACCCTTGATTTAGTTATATCTAATATGTCTTGTAATTCAACAATGTGTTACAGATCAAGTTGACTTCTGAAATTCGAGTTATTGCGACTATATATTACGTATTTGTTATAGTTGTTTTTTTTTAATATTACAAGGGGGATGATAGAGGTGTGGATTTGAACCCTTGATCAAGGGTGTGCGAAATTAACTAAGATGTCACTAGACTACACAAGTCTTGACTTGTTATAGTTGGATGTTAATTACTTTAATTTTTGCATTTTTTTCTTTTCAATTTTTTTTTTTTTTAAATTTTCATTTTGCCTTTTTTGGAGTTTAAAAAAAAAGTGATTTTAAGAAAAGAAGTTTAATAAGAAAAAGGAAAATTTAGCTCTGACGCCCCTTTTTTCCAATAAATTTCAAACCTACATTTGTTTTGTTGTTTTGTAGATTTACACCTAATGGTTTGCAGATTTACACATAACATTTGCATGGTTGCACGCATTTTTCAAAGGGAATTTTTTACTATTTTTAATTCTAATTGGAGGTTTCGAATTATTTAATATATTAAAATCATTATTTAAATTTACTTCATAAAAAAATATTACCTAAACATAATCTTAAGGTTTGTTTTTAAATTGTCACGTAATATTTCAAAGATCACGTAGTTGATATCTGTTGGTATATTTTTTAATTTAAAATTTAAAAATGTGATTTATCCTAACTTAATATCTTTTTCTGTTATTTAGGTACATATTTTATTCACTTAATTGATAATTAATTACTAATTAAATAATTAGATTAAAAAATAGATTAGGGAGATTTTAGGTAATTGAACGAATAAGCAATTTGGAGGACTTCTTTTCGTGTGTCTGGGTATTACGAGTGATTTGGAGCGATACGATATGAAGATGATACATTTACTTGAGGGGGGTAGGTGATACGTTCTACAAACATGTTAAGTTCATGATTTCTAACACTAAACAGCATCTCCTATATCACAATGAACATCCCTTCGCCTCCGTGTTTTACATATGCTACTATAATATTTGTACTGTAACATCTTTTATTTTACATATATTTTATTAGATTGATGAGTACTTTTTGTCTATGTGATACGATATAAAGATGATACGTTTACTTGATAGGGCTAATTGATATGTTCTACAAATATGTTAATTTGATCATTTGTTTTATGGTTAATTGCTCAGTCGAAAGGTTTAACTGCCATGATAAAATTTTAAAAGCCAATGTATGCTTGAAACTTGTAGAATGGTTGAAGGGATTATTCTTTATTTTATTTTATTTTTTTATTTTTTTACATTAGTTGCAGGGAGATTATCTATACTTAGATAGTTTATTATAACTAAAAAACCACATTTTGGACACCTAAATAGAGCATCCATTTCAGAACTTCTCTTAATCCAACTGCTTCGGTCTCCTTCACTTGGAACGAGATTGCTATAGGTATCATTTGGAGTCGCACAAATTCTCCAGTCACATTCCATACAACCATGCCAATTCCAACCCGTTCCCCACATGTTGCTGCATCTATGTTGCATTAGAGATACCCAGCAGTTGGTTTTTTCCATACATTCTGAGAAGTTGAAGAATCAATAGTCAGTATTACAGGGTGGGTCTTCACGATTTATGTTTATTGGAATTGAAAATGGAACATGAAATAATCTAATGAGACATAAAACATGGAGTTCTCTAACAAAAATGGAATCTAATTGATACTGACATACATGGGATGTTGAAGGAGTACAAGGTAGTTTAGCCGAGGGGAACTCCACGATCCTTGTTTATCAGAATTTTCAATTATGATGTAGCTAATAATGTATATATACTTGAATTGTCGAGATGATATTCAAAATTTTTCTTAGATGATGTTTTGCGACCCTAACCAACGTGATTTAAATTCCTTTTTTTGGATGATATTTTGTGATCCCAACCAACTTAATTTTGTGTATATGTATTATCCAGATTATTGATAGTTTAATTAATAATTGTAATTGTATATTTTTTTTTTATTTTGGATGTCTAATTTTATTCCATAAATACGATGCCTATTTATGCTAATGAAAGGTGTATTTGTGCTATTTTTTCATTTTGTGGTGTATTGTTGTGTGTGTAGTCAATTTTTAACCCTCTTACCTAAAGTCCCCTAACTCAGAAATAAATTCAATAATAACTTAAATAACACTAGAGAAAGCATATATAGACACAACAAATAAAGTGATACCACATTATATAAGTTTTGTGTGGTGTTTATGTGTCGTTGGCGACGTTCTGTTCCTAAAAAAAAGAAATTTTGAATATCAACTCCTATACAAATTAAAATACTACACAGCCGATATGAGGGTAACATCAATAATAAATAAGTGTGTAAATTAAAAATCACTGAGCTTCTTTTAGTGATGATGATATATACATGCATCTTCCAATAGTTTAGTGAATTTTGATGAAATCTCTGCTTAGAACAGATAAGGGGTAATTGGTACAAAAGGTCCTTACCTTTAACTATCATTGTGCAATTGGTCCCTACCTTTGAATTCTTAGCAATTTCACTTTTACTTTCATGTTTTCTTAGCAAAATTCATCCCTGGTGCTAAATTAGTCTCTTATTAGAAGGACATTTATGTCTACTTATACTTTAATATTAAAAACAATTTGTAAGTAAAGGTTCTAAAATTATTAGCATTATTGAAAAATAAAAACAAAACATTTCTTTTAGAGAAAGAGTATAAATGGACGAGTGACAGTGGTTGTTGTTTGAGGTAAAAAATGACTAATTGAAATTAATAGTGAGATCGGAAAAATAAATAAACTTTAGTTTTTTGTTCTTTTTTCCCCTCTCATTTTTAGTTTTTTAATTAGTTTTTCACTTTAAATTTTGTTCAATAAAAAATAATCAATAAAATTTAAACATTTGTTTGATCAATTATATACATCTTGGGACTTTCTTTGCACCATTTCAAAATCTTAAGGTATAAGTGACAAAAATACCCTTCGAATAAGGGACTAATTTAGCACTGATGATGAATTTTGTTAAGAAAACATTAAGGTATAGGTGAAATTACCAAGAATTTAAAGATAGAGACTGATTACACAAGAGTGTCCAAAGGTATGAACCTTTTGTGTCGATTACCCAACACATAAATAAACAACTTTTAACGATTTTAATAGTTAAATTACCTAATTCAACATTAAAATCGTACATGCATTCGGCTTTTGTTTAAAAGAACATATGTAAATTTGGGTCAGCAAATCGAAGATCTAAATAAGGAAAAACTGCAACACAAAAAGAAAAAATAAATCCTTGTCTTAACCACCATACTCAAACCCTGTACTGTTAAATCAATCAAATGAGGTTTGGCACCTTTGTTTCACATTTTTCCCGTTAAAACTGTCTAAGTAAATGTCATTTTAGATTTTTACTTACATGTTAGGCAATTCTATAGTAAATTATATGTTGGATGTGTATCTTATATTATGATGGATATATATATTATCTTTTTAGGTATTTTGATGAATTTATCTATATTCAAAGTTTTTATTTTTTAATTTAAGAATTTTTATACATACATACATACATACATACATATATACATACATACATATATATCCTATGAAGTATTTCCTAACTTGGATTAGATTATTATTTTTTTAGTTGATGTATTAATTTTTAATTATTTTTTATATGTTTTTAAATTGAGTTGTTATCAAGTTATAATAAATATATGGTTTAACTAACGTTTTATAATTTACAAAATTATCATTACTTTATAACCAAGGAGAAAAATAAACAGCTATCCTATCCATTAAATTTTTTTTTGGTTCTATCCCTGAGACAAAAAGATAAATTACGTTGCAATAATATAGAACCTTATATGACTAACTTTATTAATATTTCATATATAATCTAAAATATTTTTTTTGACGAAAAATTATTAAATGAGTTTGGCACAGGCAAAGACTATGATAATCTTTCCTGCCCCATTTCCAAGTCGGGCTGATTTTTTTATTCCATCACCTATCTAATTACCCATTTAGTTGGATATTATTTGTCTAAATAGGGTCGGATACCCGCAAGTATTGGGTTTAATGGATTTACTATCTCTACTGAGTTTATTTAATAGCATCCTATATAGAGTAAAATATAATAAATATTAATTAGTTAACAATAAGATAATCATAATTTTGAAGTTCAATATAATTAATCATACATTACTTAACACTTTGTACTAATATTAAAATATAATTTTATTTGGTATTTTATCGTGCAACACACACGTGAGAATCTGGTTTATTTGAATAGCCCAAAAAAAAACATATTTGTCGGGTTTTCAAATTAGATAGTATAATAATTAGGAAATACAAGGTTAGTGGGACCTCCTGATACAGAGTCTATTGATCACATTAATCTTTTTTTTTTTTTTTTTTGATCCGTACACTAATCTTTAATCCACTTTTGCAACAGCATGTGGTTAGGCCGAAGATCTAATCAAATCATCCCATGTTTAAAAGATCATTCATGGATTTGTTTGTCTGATTGATTTCAACCCAAAAAGTTGGTTTGTTTATCTCTTTTTTTTTGAATGTTGTTCACACGATAATAAAATAATTGTTGTGCTTACTTTTTGCGATATAATAAGCAAAAAAGTTCCTTTTTAAATTTTAAAAACTATTGTACCATTTGCGCAAATCCTTTTTGAGCTAAGCGGCTGTTTGAATTACTTTATTATTCAAATTGAATTATAATGATGTGATATGAGTGGTATAAATTTAATAAAAATTTGAAATTTATGGTTATAAATGAACAGTTATCAAATTATAGATGTGATTATAATGTGTTTTCGTAAAGAGAATCAAACACCTCCTAAAAGATAAGCCTCGGCTAACGCGGGAAAAAGTTGTGTCATGGCGGATGCATGTCAACCATCCGTGACCTAACGTCTCGAGTTAGTTATTTCAAGGAACACAATCTTCATGGTTGATTTTCGTTGTTGAGTTTGACATTCTAGAGGTGGCAGGATGAAAAATGAGAGAGAAAATTCATTTTATCTTTTTGTTTTTATCTTCGTAGTTCTTTAACAAATTAATTTACGATCTTACATTATGAAGTAGGGATGTCAAAGTGAGCGAGCTGATTTGAGCCGTCTTGCTAATCTTGCGGCCTACCACGGTTCTCGAAGAAGCAAGACTACCCATATCAGGCTTATGGTCCAGGGGAGACCGCCTGGTTTTTTGGAGCCATGGACCGGTCCAGATCGTATTTCCCATGAGGGTCACGGTTTGGCCCGTTTGGTAATTCAGGCTCGCTTATCTTTTCTTTTCATTTTGTTTTTTTAAAGGAATTTTGCCACTCTGTAAACTTGAAAATTCATGGAAATCCACAAAACAGCGAAAATGGAATAAATCAGAATATGTGAATTTGAGCTTTTTTTGGGCTGCTGAAACTTTGTGGTTAGTTTGTTATTCTCTCCATTCTACAGAGATAATCCAATAGTTATTTTCATATAAATTAAGAAACGATAATTAATATAGTCGAAACATTATATTTTATCTTATTAAAATATTTTTAATGCATGGATAGTTGAATAATAATAATAATTAATTAGGGGCACATATAAAAATGAAAAATTAGACGCATACTCAATATGGTATAAGTAAACTGTCTTTTGAGGACCGACGAAAATGGAATATTATATTTTATCTTTTTGAGACTTAAGTATAATGTTTTTAGCCTTCAATTTATACAAATCAAATTCTAATAATGTTAACAAAAGTTTTTACTATTTCACAACATTCACAAACAAATGAATCCTATTCCAGCGCCATACATATGACACACTATAATACTAATATGGTGCCACATGTATAACACTACACTTATTAAAAATTATCTTCTTAAGTTCGATTGACATGAAAAGACATTCAATAAGCTTTTTTCAGTCCAAAGGACCATTAATAGGCTGTAGGCGTAATGCTATTCACAAAAGCGCCTGATGCTACAAGCAACATAAACTTTGATGGCTTTCTATCACGGTTCTTTTATAGAGTCTATTAGACACTATATATAGTGTTCAATAGACTCCATAGAAAGTTTATTCTCTACCATTGAATTTTAAATTTTTTTTCACGGACTAGCGGTTAATTGCTTTTTTTCTCTCTCAAAAAAAAAAAAGAAACGAAAAGAAAAGAAAGAAATAAAGAATAAGAAAAGAAATATGTGGGTCTTCTTTCGGTCTTTCTATAGAGATGTGACCTCTCCCCTTACTAAGAGGTCACACACACATGACCTCCCTAATTCCCTAATAACATGGGGCTATGTGTGCCTGAACTCTCCGTAAGGAGAAATGTCACATCTTCTTAGAATTTTCCAGTATTCTACTCCTATCTATTTTCTTTTAATTCACTTTTTTTACTCGTTTTTACCTCACCATGTCTACATTTCTGTATCCATCAAAATATCTTTCACTGTTAATTTATCATTAATATATTTCTATATCATTCGTCTTTTTCACTTTTCCTACACTTTTTCACTACTCTTCTTTTCAATAAAAAGTTTCAACCAAAATAATACTCTCTCTAGTTGTACCCTTCACATCACGGTCATAGCCCCTAATACACGTGAAAAATACTAATTAGACAAAAAGAAAAACAAAAATATGATAAAATTGACATATGAGTTATATAATAAATATTAATGTAAAAGTAATATTATGTGTTAAAAAATAAAATTATATCATGTATTAATTTTATTAAATTTTTTATATTTATTTTTGTTCAAATAGTACAACTCAATACACATTCATGCATTCGAGATGCTTTCTAAAGTGACTTTCATAAACTACGGATTAGCCTACAAACCTAGGCAGGGTATTTAGAATAGACACCCAATCATTGCGGGCTTACTGTTTAGCAAGAAAAAGGGAAGTAAAAAGAGTGGATCAAATTGAAAGACCTCTTTTGTTGGCTATTGTGATGTAAACACCAGTGACTTTGTGTATTATTCACTTCACGTGTATGTTATTCCATTATCATAGAGCATTAGATATATCATCACGATCCTGAGTACGTTGACAAAGAACAAATTGTCACGCTTGTAACAAACAATACATACTTCTATAAATTATCAACCAGCATGAAAACTATTGTAAAGAAATTAAAATCCGATCATAAAAGTTAACATACAAGTAAAGTAACAGTACCCTCTAATAAGTTTATCGTTTATTTTATATCTAATGAACATGCGTTTAAGTAAATCGTGTTATTTCAACTACATGCAATCATAGTTTGCAACTTGCAAGTAACTTTTATAGTTATGTTTGATCTATCTAGGAAATTTCCATGATCGAATTTCAAAAAAAAAAAAAAGTAAAATTGGTTGGATAATGTTGTACACAACCTAGAGAAGGTGGGCATATCTATATTCTATATAGATTAATATAAATGGAGGGGCCTATCCTTTGTGTTAATAATCAGGTGATCATGCTTGACAGTACACCACGCGTGCACATGAATAGTGATCCGCTGCATTTTGTCTTCGGGCCCATGGATTTAAATTAAAAAAAAAAAAAGAAAAGAAAAAGAAAAAGGAGTACAAACCCTTCTAAAAATTAATAAAATTGATTTTCGGCTTACATAAAAGCATCACTCATAAACTGGAAATACATAAGAAATTGGATATCTGCTCTGTTGACTCCTAATTATTGGAATTAATTATTGGTCCAACCATTTCGGTTTTGATGAAAACTCTGACATGCAGTCCTAGACTATACAGTATAGATGAATGATGACAAATAAGATATATATGAACAAAAAGAAAATGGTAGATAGTGAAGTTAAGAGCTCTTATATGATAATTAACTGTCTTGTCTCAAGCACATATAGTTGAGTTAAATTGTAACGTTTAAATAAACTTTACAAAATTTAGAATTTTTTTGTCGTTATCTTTCAGAAAATTTAACATATATATATATATGAATACAACTTTTCAAATCAATGAAATTTTCATGAGTAAGGGGATGTTTGATCCTCTTTACCATTTCTCTTTATAATCTCACCTACCACTGATTTGACCACTGATTTGACTACTTTTCATCTATAACCACAAATTTCAAATATATATTAAATCTACACCACTTATTTCACCTCTTTATAATTTCTCTTTATAATTCAATTCAGATAAATAGTTTCAAACAACCCCTAAATGAGAGAGACAAGAATGTCAACTATTGTTATCTAAAAGCAAAGGGATAAAGATCACCGTTTATGATTGTGATATACTGTGTTTTGGTTTTTAGTTAAATCCTCAATACTTAAAAGTTAAATAATGACTTTATCTACCTTGAAATAATAGGTTCCACACCGATATTAATTAAATAATAAATAAATATACAAGGTCAAGCATAGAAATGTAGAAATTGTATCTATAAAGCATAGTTTACTGGTAATGAATCTCTATATATGATGTCTTCATTATCCGACTGGACCGACTCTATTATTATATAATTATTATTGTATAAACAATAATTAATATATGTGAGAAATCAAGAAAATGTTCCCACGTGTGAAAATTATATAAAATAACCCTGCTTCTAAGTAATTACATTATATATTGACGGAAATTTTATTTTGTACACGCATACATGTTATTATATATGCGTGTAACACATAACACATATTTATGTTACAAGTGTGAAGTGCTTATAGTTTAGATGTTTGACACATATACACGCATGCATAATAATATATATATGTGTGTGTGTGGTAAAATAAAATCCTTGATTGATCTACATCCCACCTTAATATGCAACTTTATGATTGAAAAGAATATTTTACAGTCTTCTGCCAAATAAATAAACACTCCATCTGACGAACATTTATAAATGGTATTAGTTTACACATCATTTATTTTTTTGAATTTTTTGTTATTTGGTGAGATTTTATTGATTTTTTTTTAAAAATCAAAATTAGTGGCTTGACGTGATGTACTTATGAGGTGTTAAAATATAATTGGTTGATAAATGTCCACAAAAGTACAATATTATTACAGTATTCACAATCGATTTGTTAAATCAAAGTTTTAGTGACACATGTTAATTAACAACTATAAAATATAATTACAATAAATTTGCCAACAATTGTTGACTATTGAATCATGGGGAAATAAAATATGAAAATGGGTTTATTGCATCAAAGATCACCGAACTTTCACTATAATTGGAATTAAATCACTGAACTTTAATTAGAAGTAACTAGATGTAACTAGATCACTCAACTTGTGTTTTACTTATAATTAGATTACTGAACTTTAATTTAACGACAACTAGGTCACTAAACATTGATTACCGTCAAATTAATCACTGAACTTTAATTTGATTACAATTGTGCCACTCAATAATGGAAACTAATGATGTATTATAAGTTTCTAATATGTTATTTTACATTCACATGTTAGCATGACATTAGTCGAAAATTATCTAAAATTACTATATCATGATAGATGTTGAATAATGAGATTTTTGTAAATTGTCATATTATTTTTTTAAATTTTCCTCTTCAATAAGTCATGTCTTTGGGATTATTATTTTGTAAATTGGACGATAATTTTGTTGAGTGATCTAATTGCTGTTAAATTAAAGTTTAGTGATCTGCTTACAAGTAGAATGAAAGTTCGGTGACCTCTAGTACATTTAACTCTATAAAAATTGACCAAAAAATTCTATTTATAATTAAATTTAACACTTCAATTTATTTTGCAAAAAATTATTTAAATGATTACCTATAAATAGTAAGACTCTATAACTTAACATTTATTTAAAGTCCAATTTTTTTTTATTTTATTTTTAAGTTATGTGGCAAACTACATTTAACAACTTCATTGTAGATTCTCAAATAATTTATAAATGGTTGTCAAATGGACTAGATAGCTCACATTAGTACATGAAGAATTGACTTGACATTCCTTTTAGCCAAACTCTAAAGGCAATTTCCACTAACGCTACAATTTGAAAAGGCAAAAACAAATCCACACCCTAGAATCTCAAGGACATTTTGTTCTTAATACAAATATGAAATATACAATTAAAGTCAGAAGTCACCTTTAAATTCAAAAAATTGAGGCAGTTTTTAGTATAAAAATTAACATTTCTGTCAATAAAAAATGTCTTTTTGAGTATGACGCTATAGAGGGTTTGCAGTGGACCCCACATGCATGTAATCCTTCCAAAATTGGATTCGCTAGCTACTCTGTCTCCAAATGTTATAACTTGGGCCCCCCTGCTAAATGCTATTTCTTAAACTCTCTACTTGGACTGGTATGTCTTCGAATACAAAAAGTTCCTATCCATTAGGTTAATCCCTCAGTTCATATTTATCTCATAGATATATGTATGTATGTATGTATATATACAAGTTACAAAACAAGATGAGTTGGATAAGGACATTTGTCCTTGTCAGTGTTCTTTTCCTTTCTCTATCGCGATGCACGCGCCGGGCACACGCATGACACAGCATTTATTGCCTGTCGATGCTCATGTACATAACCTCGTGTGCCCTCTTTTTTTCCTTCCATATATCAAAAATTTGCTAGTTCTTTCAACAAAAATTTTATAGAAACATAAAACTGTAACATGTGACATAAATAAGTAATATTATAAATGTAATACAATTACAGTGACTAATTAAAAAATATCTGTGTGATAATTACTTAGTGAAATTGTGTCAATTTTTTATGTTTTCTTTTTCTATCTCTATAGGGAAAAAAAAAAGTGAAGAGAAAATTAGACAGTAGATCGTGACCATTCATTTCCCGTGGACCTATCTTACTGTTTTTCGAAAGGTATATCCTCCAATAATAATTCGACACGTCAGGGACTAGGTAGCTAAATGGGGACCACGTCAAACCCGGATCTCCTGCCAATTGATTCTCTGCCAATCAGGAGACGTGATTTATCGTGAATTACATTAATGCCCTCAATGGTCTTTTGTCATGGATCCCACGTGGGTTGGGTGCGACGCAGATCACGTTAATACGGTGGGCCCTCTAAATCTTGGCCTGTTGATCAATTGCATCACGATGTTTGGTTTTGTTTGTTTCCATTAATTTTTCTTTTTGTGCGAATATTGGCGAAATTTAAAAAAAAAAAAAAATCATAGGAAGATAGCGTACAGTGAATTTGTGAATTTCCTTAATTTGATATTTTTGAAAGGAATTTCACGAAATGTAACAATACGGTATAAGTTCATGAAAATTTATCCAAGCGCGAATTTGTTGAAATTTATGGCCATGTAAATTGGATTTCAGATTATTATTTATATGAAATTATTACATTGGGAGGACACCTAATTTTCATAATCATTTTTATTTGCTAAATAATAATTAATTAATAAATGTATTTAAAAAATAGATTTTAAATGATTACCCCTTTTTTCTAAAAATTATTTAAAAAAATAGACTTGTTGGGGTGGCCAATTCTTTTTTAAGCTCTACATATCGATGGTTACTCTAGGGAAAAAATTCTAGGACTCCAAGAGTATTAAACTAGGTACTCAGTACTCTTGACTAATTAAGGGTCCACATGTGAATTCAAGGGTTCCAATTTGTTATTTAACTTGAGCCCTAAATCTTATATGTGAGTGTTTAATTGGTCAATAATACAGAGTTCTCAGTACTTTTAAAGTACCAGAAGTTTTACCCTAATCCACCTAGTGGTACTATAACTGATGTACTTCAATTGGACGTATCTTATGAATTAATTCGTTTTCCTTAAAAAAATTATTATATACTTTTTCAAGGTATAAAGAAGGGACAAATTCTTTTACTGTAATTAAGGATTTGTCTAGGGTGGAAAATTTTCCAATACATCGCGAGTATGGAGTACCAATGACAAGTGTAATCCTAACAAATAAAAATAAAACAAGTGTATATAAATATCAAGAATTTTATTATGTCTACACACAAATATATTATTATGTATGCGTATATATGTATCAAATATATAAATTATAAGCACCTCACACTTGTAGTATGAATGTGTGCCGAGTACTGCATGCATGCATAATAACATGTATGCGTTAGTAAAATAAAATTTCTCGCACAAGTACCCTAATTATATTCACTTACCAGTTCGATACTTTCAAAATACCATAAACTTTGGAGTTGTGCTATTTGAATAAAATCACATATAAAAATTTTAACAAAACTGATACATGTCAATTTTAATACCTTTTTATATCTTCTTTTATCCAATTAAAATTTTCTTAAACTTGCCGTCCAATTTTAGGAGCAATGATATGAAAAGGCAACAAACATCTTTGAAACAATCAAAATTTAGGTGGCTAGTTATGATCAATTTATTGTTTCACATGAAACAAAACTTATGTTGTCTTCTTATGTTATTTTACCAATCTCTCGCTCTGATAACTTCTTTCTATCAACTTCAATTAATTTCCTCGTACACCTATATAAAACGTTTAATGATCCGTTCTATTTTAATATGATATTATCCACTTTGAGCCTAACGCACACTGTTTTATTTTTGAGCTTCTACCTAAAAGGCCTCATGTCAGATGAAGTGGGTCTTTTAGCTTATAAATTAGTCTCATTTTCTCTACCTAAGTGATGTAAGATTGAAACTGTCACAATCACTCCACATACAGGGGCTCAACGTCCTCGTTGGCTACACTTCCGGTTGGGCACTGCTCTGATATCATCTGTAACAACTCGCTCCATTTTGATATGATATTGTCCGCTTTGAGCCTAGCCCGCACGGTTTTGCTCTTGAGTTATCACCAAAAAGGTCTCATATCAGATGGAGCGGGTCTCTTAACTTATAAACTGATCTCTTTTTTTTACCTAAACGATGTAAGATTGAGACTCTTACAAAACGTGACACAATAATACGAATTGCACAGCATTTTTCTTGTGTGTGTCTATATATATATATATATATATAGTTCTATTCAAAAGTTAAATAATTGTGTTAAAATGTTAAGACTGTCACTCTATAAACTAGTTCATCTCTATAATATACAAAGCCTAACAAACACAATCAATAAAGTAAGAAACATGATGAATTTATTTTCGATCATAAATATCGTACGTGCAAAATTTTATTAATGTAATGTAAATGATTTTTCAAGAATGAATTTTTGTCCACATTTGATCAATTCACATTTTAAAAAAGTAAATTTATATTTGTATCCGCACTACTTCCTTTTGGATGGCTTATATGGGTATTCATATTACTTTCTAACTATACGATTTATTTTTTAATTTTTTTGACAATTTTAAAAATTTTTTAACATAACCAATGTTCAGAAAATTAACCCCCAAAAAAAAAAAAAAGAAAATCATACACGCCATTAAATTGACGGTGAAAAATCTTGTACTAGGTCTCACCTCCTTGAAAAATTGCTAGTAATCCAAGAGTTAAAAATCAGCGAGTGTTTTTAGTATTCAAATTAAACAACAAAATAGAGTCTCTAAATTTACACGTGAATTATATATATAAATTTTTCTATAGAGCTTATTAGACACTATATATGATATTTAATAGAGTATGTGTTTAATGAAATCCTGTTACATATACGATAAGACGGTATCTAATAGATTCCTTAGAAGAACCCAGATAGACATGGCTGCCAGGAAAATTTCCTGCCCAAAACCGATACACCGCATTGAATTCCCCGTTGAAGCACGGGATACCACCCCCTTCTGTAACTGGAGAGAATCCATAGGAAAAAGGTGGGTGTGTGTTTTTAAATAGCTCGGCATAGGCAGTTTCCTCAGTGCTACTTTAGCCAGTCAAGAATCCCAGTTTTTAAGAAATTTTCACTTCCCACTTACCACCCATTTCCCAGAAGGAGGAAAACGAGAGAGTGCTGAAGTGAAGAAAATGTTTGCTGCTGAAAATGGTTTAAGGGGAGACCCAAGATTGAAGGGCATTTCTGATGCTATTAGAGTCGTTCCCCACTTTCCGAAGCCAGGTATATTAGTTTACTATATGATTTCCACGTTTAGTTAATAATAAACACAAATTTTTGGGTGCATGTTCTTATGTAATTAATTATTGGGAGGATTTTTTTATTAACAATGTAGCTTGTTATGGTTCTTGGTTTCCAGGAATAATGTTTCAAGACATCACAACATTGGTGTTGAATCCCAAAGCCTTCAAGGACACTATTGATATTTTTGTTGATCGTTACAGAGACATGGATATCTCTGTTGTTGCTGGTATACATTATCTTCCTCTATCTCTGTAAACTTGAAACGTTTGGTTGGATGAATTGGTCACCGTCCAAGGAAAAAGCTGATGCGCTCTTCCGATCTCATACCATACATGTTTTTATACGATTGTGAGGGGCCACATTCAGCACATGAATTGAAGAAATATGAGATTTCAAGCTAGATAGCTCTTAGTCTTTTAAACTTTTTTCCAAGATTGTGAAATTCCTTTGATATTTGTCGCGTTCTCGATCATCTTTTAGAGACCTGAAAATAAATTATAAAAAGGAGTTCAAAAAGTGTAGGGGAAAAAAAGAAGAAGAAAGAAATGTCTTTTTCACACATTTAGCTCATGTGAGGAGTTCTTGATTCTAATTCGTCATCACTTTTAACAAAAAAAATTTATGTATATCTCTGTTCTTACTATTATGATTTTTTGTAAGTATCTGCCAATTATTCCGTGGTGGATCACTGTGATAACTTACCAATTATATTCTAGGAGTTGAAGCCAGAGGATTTATGTTTGCTCCTGCTATTGCATTGGCAATTGGTGCAAAATTTATTCCTTTAAGAAAACCAGGAAAGCTGCCAGGTAAAACTACTTTTCAATTTTGTGATTATTAGATTGGTAATTATTCCATCTATTCGGAGAGCTCCTTATTCTTGCTAATCCAGAGGAAAGCATGACGTAGTGGAGATCAAAATGGTTACTTTTTCAACTAATACCTTCTTCCAACAATGTTATTTACAAGGGGCCTGTTTATGCTACAAATAAGCTCTTTGTTGCATCTGGGATTTATGTGGCTGTTTAGATTCCAATCTGCGATACATGTGAATAACTAAAGGTGGAAAAATGTGGGTAGCAATTTTGAGTGAAGAAGGTTCGTGAGAGCATACCTGGCTAGCTTAAAAAGGAAGTTCAATTCCTCGTAAGGAAATTTAGTTCCCCACCATGTGGAAGTTACAAATTTAAAGGTTGTTTAATGCTTATTTTGTGGAAAGGAAGGTTTCACATTCAAAATATGTAAACTTATTTGTTTCAAACTTTGAGTAACAGAAAGAAATATTTGTTAGAACTTACTAAAATCATTTGAGCTTAACCAAATGCCCAAACATGGAACCCTATTACCGAAGCTTTAATATAAAAGATTCCAGTATTCTTCTGTAGCTATCCGCATTACTATTATTTCAACGATCACTAGGAGCATACTTGCATAACGAAAACCATTTTTTTTGGCAGCTAACCTCTTTAAATCTTGAATTCAATATTTCCAGGTGAAGTTATATCTGAATCTTATGAACTCGAATATGGTAAAGATTGTCTGGAGATGCATGTTGGGGCCGTTCAGCATGGAGAACGTGCATTAATAATTGATGATTTAGTGGCTACAGGAGGAACGCTGTCTGCAGCCATAAGGCTTCTAGGTGAGGTCTTGATTTAGTTTTATTATCCCATGTATAAGGTATTCTCTATTTGAAAAAAATTAAGATAGTGTACTGAAATCAACCCCCCCCC